>BMAC01000200.1:759812-820400 GCA_014905375.1 Phtheirospermum japonicum
TGCAGCAAGGAGCCCCTAGCTCGGGCCAACAGAGATGCCCGTCCTACCACGGCCTGACGCCACGAAAGGATAAGTAGGAAAAACTTGAAAAATTAAGAATGAGAGAAGTAGGAAAGGTTATACCTGAGCTTCTGCCTTGCAGTAGAACTCAACTAGCTCCGGGTCAGACATTTTGTCCACGATGTTACGGTCATATGTAGGAGCTAGCCCTATCATGAATTGCCTCGCTACTTCTCCGGGGTAGTTCAAGACTGACCTGTTAAAAAAGGTCTGATTCGGATAGGGGGGTACTTGAGGACCAGACGGGGGCATAAGTTGAGGAGCGAGGGGAAGAGCGGTCTGAGGAGGATTCTGGGAGGGGGAAGTGAAGTCARTCCGGCTTCGTTTCTTTCGTTTCAGCTRTTGTTCCTCTTCTGGATTTGTCAAAGGCTGACCTGCTGGTTCCCGCCCAGGGCTCTTCCGCGTCTCTGAGTCTCTTGTAATGGGCTCGGGAGCCCTAATTGGCGCCTGGGGTTGACTTTGGAGTGGCGTGGCAAGCAGGACCTCTTCAGAAGCCTGAGCAGCTCTGGCAAGCTCCCCTAGAGGGCTCTTTTGATTCCCTGCAGCCGCCTTGCGTGCTTTGGCTTCTATCTTTGCTAGCATCATTTTTTCTGAGATGGAAAATTGAAGTGGTAAAAAATAAAGTAAAATAAGATAGTTAAAAYATATATAGCAATAATAAAACAAAATACCAATCTTGGGTGGCAAAGGACCGTGTCCTTGTTGGGAGTTAAAGAAGTTCAAGAGCTTGACGGTAAGCATCTTGGACAAGTCAAGGGGGTTCTGGTTTAAGAGGGCGAGCTTTTCTTTCAGATCTGATGACCTGTCCCCTCGAGATAAGCGTATTTGAGGATGCAGAAAGCTGATGGGTGCGGTAGGGAAGCCCCAATCCCCCGAGCACTGGACAAATAAGAACTTCTTTTTTCAGGCCTTGTGAGAGGAAGGAAGACCTGATAAAAAATGGACGTCTGATCGTCCGGATAAGTAGAAAAAACCAGAGGATCTCTTTGCTTGGAATAGAGAGAAGAAAAGCTGAGCTGTAGGGATAATTCGGGCATATTGGGTGGCCAGATGGAATCCGACCATAACGCGGAAGGCATTGGGTAAGAACTGCTGTACTGGGATGCAGTACAGCCTAGAAATAGCTTGGATGAAGGGATGGACGGGTAGGCTTAACCCCGCGTAGAATTGGTCTACATAAAAAGTCAGATGACCGGCGGGGGGCGAGGACGCCCCCTCGCCGGGTGCAGGATTAGTAAAGGAGAACATATCGGAGATAGGGAATTTGGCACGGATTTCTTTGAGGGTCCTATCGCTAACTATCGAGGATAAGTTGCCAGGAGGAGGAGGAGGTAGGATCGCCGGTGGCCCCCTCCCCGGAGCCGTCGCGTAAGAATCGGCGGAGGAAAGGTTCATGGTGGAGGTGGAATTCACCGGAGATGCTCCCGACGAACTCTCCTTGTCGGAGTTGGTTCGGGAAGAAGAAATTGACATAATTAAAGAGTATGTGAGGAGAGAAAGGGTACCTGGTAATAATTGCTGGGGAAATTGGAAGAGGATTACTGGAGAAGCAGAAATAGCCAAGATATTGCAAGGAAAAGAGAGAAGGAGCCTTTAGAGGGTTTTTAAGAAATAGGAATATAAGAATGAAGGAGAAAAGGTATTTTGGGGGGACAAAAGGAAGGAGGATCAATTTGAAAAACGAAAATCAAGGAAAAAGCGGGATTTGATGGGATCCTCACATTTAATGCGGGCAGGGGAACCGTGCCCTGGGCAGTGAGCTGGAACGCTAACCGCCCTGAATAGAGACACGTGCTGTTGACCAATCAGGTACAGTACCTGAAAAGACGTGTGGATATGGCAACCGGTGGGGGAATATGGACCGACACCACTAGCACCAATAATTAGGGCTGTTTTGGCAGGCGGATATCTTGGGATTACCCAATACGAGAAGTCATAAAAAACAAAATGATCACATTTATTTCGAAGGAGCCTGAGGATATTACCGATCTACCCCAACCGATTGGGGGGAGGAGTTGACAGGGCAGAATATATTCCAGACCTAGTTTGGGGTAGCTCTGACCCAGAATAATTGAATAACTTAAGAGAAGAATAGACTAACTCCGTCTCTACGAAAGATCTAGTTAGCCCTCCTGGCAGAACAAGCTGTGGAGAAGGACGGTTATCCTTTGAGATCCCTGACTGGGTCATCTGCAAGAACACTAAAGGTCCTGAGGTTATATCCAGTCGAAGCCCTAGAGGTGGAGATTAGCCTGACCTGGGTAAAAGGCCTGGTTGAGTCCCCTGAGAAATAGAGCTCTTCCTCATTATTAGCAAGAGTTGACCTGTTGAGCAACAGGGGCGAGAGGAAAGAGGAGCCGAAGTATCGTGGACTAGGTCAGATTGAGGGAAGGAAATAAGGAAGATCTGGAAAGAGAGAACTGTTTCTCAGATTCCCAACAAAGAGACAGGTGGGACCACTTGTCAGAATTTGTTGGGTAACGGCCCTTAATTCACGCCATGTGTTCCTTAGATCCCGGCTGGGGTCCCCGTTAAGGAAAGCTATAAATATCTCAGCCTCAAGGCTGGGAGAGGTGGGTCATTCTTTTACAAACATCCTTTCCTAGTTTCCCAAGGGATACCAAAAAAGCGCTTACTGACTTAAGCATCGGAGAGGTTCCCACCGGAAAACCTCCGGTGGTCCTTTCTAACCCCTTTTTGTGGTGCAGGTTCAGGAAGCTCTGGTTTCTACAAGTATTAATTGGGTGGTTCACTTTTTAGGCTGAAACAAAAATATATATGAAAAACTATTGTTACACCAAACAAAAAACATAAACAAAGTGAAACAAAAAGGATAACATAATACTAATAGTAAATTATTATGCCTAGAAAAATAAATATTAAATATATCTTAAATCTCTTTATCTAATTCAAATATAATACATTGATACATATATTATATATCTGTAAGAACAAATTAGTATCTTACGTAGACAAAAAAAAAATTAAAACAATATTACATATACTACAAGTTAGATGCATGAAATTTTTTCAATAGAATTATTAGTGTCTTATAAAATTTAATTTTTTATATCACATATTCACATGTAACACGCGGGTGTTGTATATTTTACATCTTTTTCAAACTCAATTTTATACGAGTTTCCCCATCAAGTTTAAGGTATTTTGATATGCTTTACAACTAATTTCGTGACTTAGTATAAAAAAAATTTGAAAATTCTCTATTCTGAAAACCAGTCTTACTGTGATTAGAACAAATAATGTTCTTGATGTATCACAACTAATTTCGTGACTCACGGTAAAAAACTTGCAAAATTCTTAATTCTGAAAACCAGTCTTACTATAATTAGAAAAAGTAATATTTTGATTTGTGTGTAAGAATTATTTATTGTGAAAACAAAACAAAGAATGTTACGATTTGTATGTACCATTTTCAATATTATTTTATTGGTATTTTAATGAATATTACTCTTTTCAAATCCCGCATAATATGCGTGTGTCTGTTTCGCATGCTTTGTTTGGCAAATAAAAATCTCTGGTGTTTCGTTTGCTTAGGTTTCATCCGAGCCTAATATCTACTTAATTTAATACTTTCCTTTTATTGTATCTCACCTAATTTAATCTTTTTATTTTATTATATTTTGCCTAATTTAATAAAAAAAAATTATTATATTTTGTTTAATTCAATACTTTTCTTTTATTCTCCTAATATAGAAATATAAATAAGTCATATAAAATTAGTAGAAAAGATCTTAGTTACTTTAATTAAAAGATAAATACATAAGGTATAATAATAATTAAAAAATTATTATGAAATTATTAAATAAGTAGTGTTTATAATAAATATTAGGGAACTTCTACGATGCTTTCACGACACCATTCTTCACTTAGTGGGATTTTATAGGGACCATTAGATCAATTTTAGGCTTTTTAGATTAAGAGAGATTTATGATTGTAAATGCAGGGGGTGGGGGGCATGGTGCCCTTAAAAGCACAGTAGAGTTTTCCTAAATATTAATATAATTTTAATTTTATAATTTTAAATATCTATATAGGTAAATTAAGATTTATTTGAATAATCTAAGTATGTAACTAAATATTGGTAATGAATTCAATTTACATAAAACATAAAATTATATAATAATAATAATAATAATAATAATAATAATAATAATTAAATATTGATTAGACATCAATACAATGCTACATGAGTTGAGAGTATGACATCCGTTTAGGTTTTCAAAGTATGTAAGTAATATTATTAACGAATTTAATCTAAATATTGAAATACAAAATAACGTAATAATAATTAATAAGTAGAGATTATGCACAGGTTTAGAATGTGTTTTCTTTTGAATTTTTATAAGTGTGTAAAATTATTAACGAATTGAATCTAAGCATGAAAATAAAATTATAATAATTATAATAATTAATAAATAAATTAGACATGTACAAGGTAAGGGTTGAGAATTTATCATTTGAATTTCTCATTTTACATAAATATTTGTAATTATCGCAAATATTTTTTATATTTATTATTTGATAAACCCCGTGTAATACACGGGTATTAAACTAGTACACAATTAAATAAGTAGCAGTCGTAATTTATACTACAATTAATGATTTGATTTACATAAAAAGTAACAACACAAACTACCCCGTCTTACATATTATGGAATGATAGTAAATTATTATGGTATGTAAATTGTTAACTAAATTCCTTAAATTATTCACATTAGTAATGAAAGTATGGAATTAGTTTGATTTAAAGCGGTTCTTTTTTGCATATATATGGTACACTATTGTTACTTCTATAAATTAAAACATTCTTTATTCTTTTATAAATTAATTCATATTTCATTCATCCATAAAGAAATGAAGAAAATTATCAAGTCTACGATGATTGGCCACAAACAACAACTGTTGAACATAAGTGGTGACGTAACATTCATATCTTTTATAGTTTATAATAATAATAAAAACTATACAGTGCATTGGAATGTTGGAATGTTAATGACTTTTTTTCAATACATTATATATTCCCATTATTATATTCATATATGTATATAGTCATTAAAAATCTATCTAAAATTATTATATATAATCTTAGTCATGTTTTTCTTTTATCATCAATTATTTATTTATGTTTATTTAATTTAAACATATAAATTATGAATTGCATTTCTTATTTAAGATAATCAACTTATCGTACTGAAAATTGATCATTTATTTCTTACAAATCCTCTGATAAGTATTTATTAAATATTTAGGTTATTATATAATAAAACACATAAGTTCATTTTACAATTATTTATTAAAAAAACCATGGATTATTTAGTTATTTGATGAGATAAACATATAACCTGTTTAAAATGTATCGAGAATATTGTCAAATAGAATAATATTATTTCCCCATGTTTATTAGTAATACATAATGATATGAATCAACACTCAATAAGTATACCCAAAGGTATATTTACGATTTGTAATATTAAATAATTGATTTTCTATCTTTATATAAATCCAATGTTATTTTTTCTTGAATTATATTTGATAATAAAATAAACAATGCTTCAATGTTAGTCTTCTCTATATATGCAATTTTTTTATTATTTTATTAAATCACTCTAATTTATGTATGTATACCTATTTTAAATTTAAATTAATATGTATACAAATTGACTAATTATTATATCACTTGATTTTATGTAACAACAATATCCATATGCGATTAATATAGTACATTTAATTACAAAAACTATTACTTTTATTTTGCAGAAAATAAGAATGTATCTAAACCTACTTCGGTAGATCGTAATACAGATCGAAGTGATATAGCAAATAATTTACAATCATCTGTAGTGGCTAAAATTTCATATCCTTTTCAGAAATCTCCTATGATCGATATTTCTAATGGTATTTTATTATTTTACTATTATTGTTTTGCAATTAATACTAATGTCATTGCATCCCTGAAAAGATACGCTAACTCTTAATCTTCTTTGATTCTTTACTATTATTGTTATAATGATAATGGTAATGATAATGATAATAATAATAATAATAATAATAATAATGATAGTTATAATAATAATACCAATAATTATGATAATGATAGTTATAATAATAATAATTATTATTATTATTACAATTATTACATTATTATTATTATTATTATTATTATTATTATTATTATTATTATTATTATTATTATTATTATTGTTATCCTTTTGACAAAATACTTTTAATTAACCATATAATTTTATAGCTTTGACACCATTCAGAAATTGACTAAAACATGCATAATTATCTATTATTGCAAATATTTCCAGAAATGTAGTTATTCCTACCACATCAATTCGAATGGAAAGTTGCTCATTTCTTTATACAAAATTTGGATCAATATCAGTCAATTTCCAAATGAAAAGGGGGATGACCTCCTTAATATTCAGAAGTTGCTACCAACGGTAATATTATAGAGCATTAATACTAAGTTTAATCTATATTGAGATTATGTTGTCGTTTTCTATATAATAATACATTTTTTAATTAATTAAATATTTAAATTAATATTATCATTATTTGGAGAGCAACATGTCTCATTTTTGAAAAGAAAATAGACAAGTTCACACAACTCAATGTATTTGCAATGTTGTGCGTTTATTATAAACATACTAACTGTAGTATATATGTGTGTACACACACACACACACACATATCCAATAAACTAACCCTTATAATTCTTCATGATCAATTATAAACTAATGTTGTTAAGAATATTTGAGTAATTGTACGGGAGAATACACATGTCGTTTATATGTACACTTATTATAGAGAATGGTTCAACACATGTTCTATCTAGTGAAGTGTAAAATATTACCGTAACTGCACTAGATAAGTCACAAAATCAACTTACCCCTAAACCAAGAAGGGGTTGACTGCCTACAAAATTAAATGTGCCTAATAATAGTAATATTTTTTACAATTTAAGTTTCTTATATAATTTTTAACTATATTTACATTTTTAATTTAATTATTTGGCTGGTTTTTATTATTAAAATTATATCTTCATTATCTAAAGAAATTTATGCAAATCTTCAAATTTAATACAATTTCTTATGCTCTCAAATTACAATCAACATGTTTATTTATTTTTTTGAAATGTAATTAGTAGTAAAAATATTTTATGAAAAGAATACAAGTGCATCTTCTAAGTTTCATAAGTGAATGCAAAATTCTTTAGCCCTATCGATAGAAACTGACAATAGTACATCTGTTGCAGTTAATTTGGTGTATAATCAACTTACTCCTAAACCAAGAAGAAGACGTCCGCCAAAAAAATTAATTTTCTCTTATAATTGTAATAGTTTAAATTACTTATTAATTTACATATTAATTTTATATTTCATTAAGAGTTGAATGTATATAACAACTCTAAACAACTTAAATTATTTCTTCTTTTACAAGTTAAAGTTACAATTAATAATAGATAAATGTAATATATAAAACAAATATCCTTTGGTTGTGATATATTACACAAACTTGGAATACTCAATATAGATTTATTTTATTTTATTTTATATCACCATGCTTTGTTTTTTCGAAAATACTAATAATTCATAGTCATATTAACTTAATTTTAAGGTAAACCTTAACTCAAGAAATGATGTTATCCCAAGAAATATCCTAAAACTCACAATTTGCTGTATGCTGAGTTTCCTGAGTATTTTGTTTGAAATTCTTTTTGCAGCCTTGAGATCTAACAGCGAAACTTTATTAAATGTAGCATCTAGAGTCATAGCTTCTCTCTTTCTTTCAAACGGAAGAGCTGGTCATTCTAAATTTAAAGTTCCATTCAATCTCCATGAAGGTTTATCATGTATGATTTTCCAGGCGACCCCCCTTGCGTAATTAATGGTGCATGCACAACTGATAATTTAGAACGAAACTCCAATGGTGCATAACATTGTTTTAGAGTTTTAGACAAAGCACTGAAAGATATAATGAAACTCAAGAATTCGAAGGCTAGATATATTCTATTCGGAGGTAAAACTATGGTACTTAGTGGAGGTTTTTGTCAAATTCTTATGATATTTCCTAAATGTACTAGACCTGACATAATACATGCAACCACCAATTCTTTCCACTTGTGGAGACATTGCACCTTTCTAAGATTGATAAAGAATACGAGGCTTTAAAATCTCAACTTAAATCTCGATTCAGTTGAAAGAGCTTTCCCAGTTGATAAATAGCATTGGAGATGGGACAATTGGAGGATCCAATAATGGCATCTTCAAAATCGATATCCCAAAAGATATATTGCTATTAGATGATGGTGATCCTATTGCATGGATTGTGGCTAACACATATCCACAATTGCGAATAAATTCAAAATGTTCTGTTTATTTGGAGGGCCGAGCTATTCCTTCACAAACATTTGATGTAGTCAAATAATTAATGAATATATGACTTTATTAAATGAAGAGGAATGTATGGTATATTTGAGCTTAGATAGTTCGTTCAAATCTGATACAGACGTTGTCATTTTGAAAAATGTCCACTCACCTGGTTTTTTAAACATAATTAAGTATTATGGGTTGTCGAATCATGAGCTATGATTGAAAGTTGGCACTCTAATCATGTTGTTGAGAAATATTAATCATTCACTTGATTAGTGCAATGAAACTAGATTGATTGTTACAAAACTTGGCCATCATGTTTTGGAGACATCAATTCCTCAAAGAACCAATGCGTGTGAATTAGTACTAATCCCACGAATGACCGTAACACCACCGGATCCCATATTGCCTTTTAATTCTCAATAACGACAATTTTCAGTTATCGTGTCATATGCAACAATTAATAAAATTCAAGGCCAGTCTCTATCTCACGTTAGAATTTTATTGAAGAAATTCATTTTTGGTCATGGTCAATTGTATGTTGCATTATCAAGAGTGACCAACCGAAAGGGGTTAAAATATTTTATTCGTGATGATGATAACAAATGTTGAAAAAAACTACGAATGTTATGCACATAAAAGTATTCCATAATTTGTAAACTACAATTTTCCGATTAATAATATTTTTATTAATCATATTCTATATAATGTTTAATGCTGCAATTTTTTTAACTTATTATTTTAAATATTGCCTTATTCAACTTTGTTTAATATATATTGTGTTACGCTAAAAGTATAACCGCTTATTTATATATTATAAATCATTCAGCATAAGAATAATATTCAAAATATTAGTTCAGATTATTCCCCTGTGCAACGCGCAGTGTAATACTATTATGAAATTAAACACCTGATTTATGTTTGGAATTTATGGTCTACATTGGAAATCGACATGCAATGTTGGAAAGGTTTCAAACTTGAACAAAACAGGTCATAGTTGTATTCAAAAGACATTAAAAATACTAAAATTAAGTAAGTTACAAAATTAACCAATGTCAATAAGATTGAAGACCAACCCTGGAACATTTGGAAGCGTAAACTTGATCCTCAAATCCAATGGCAACATCAAAAGGTTAATAAAATCCCTGCAACCATTCTGCATAAACCGGCGATCGTCGGAATGCGTAATGATATCGACGTTCCACTGTCTATCACCATATCTAGTAGTCACTTTGTTAAGGTTATCAAGCCCAGCTGCGACAATGAACTCCCTCCAAAAAAGATTTTGGAAAAAGTATAAAAACTTGGATCGTTTCGATAATATAAGACTTACAATTCGGCCACGTTCGAGATGTGTCTTGGTAACTTTCACTTCCAGTTCAGGGTCAATTAGATCCGTATCTGGATTAAACCCATAATGTTGCATACTCGCAACTCCCGTACCATCAAAAATTATCACATCAAAAATGTGGTCTTCATTACTCATAAAAACAACCGTTCAATCCTCGACAATGAAATTATCAATTTCAAAAGTTTTCCATCCACTTCCAAACTGAGACTATAAAAAAAACCAATTACAACAACCTGAAAATATAAAATATTATCAGAATCGATGAAGTCACTAAACATGATGGTTGAATTCAAAAAATCTGGTAAACAATTTAGTATCACAACCAGAAAATAAAACTCAACCACAAAAAACAAACCTTATCTCCATCAGCTTAAAGAGTTACATCCCACGTCACCCCCCGAGCACTATGCAATGTAAAGTATAGATCTTCAACATCTTTGAAATAGGGTACATTCTTTTGGGGTAATTGCTGGAAAATTGATCACACAAGACAATATACATATTCAGTTTAATTGGATTCAAAGTAACTGAAATATATATAAATTTTGTGGATTAAATCTTGAATTTACTTGAATCATAACACAATATTTTTATTAGAAAACCTCAGATTTAGTCTACGAATCTTTGTCAACCAATTACATTATTCAAAAAAATATAATAAGATATCGTAGACTGTGAAAATATGAAAACCGAAACCAAGTTTTTGAACTAATTCCCATGTATCTGATTGTGTCAACGGCTCTAAATGAACATGCAAGTATTATATCATGCCTTATGAAATCGAGGTTTCTGAACTAAGCAAAATTCTATATTTATCCTTTTAGAGAAGAATATGATATCGATAATCAGTTTACAATTATCAATTCATCAATTATGAATTTCGATTTTGCAATAATTATTTTAAAAAAACTATTTCTGTAAAATTTGATATTAATTGACAAAGGAAGAAATTATTAATTTTTATATAATTGTAGATGATGACTGATATCTATCAAGGAATAAAATCATACCATAAAGTAAGCTCCAGGGCACAAATTTGTCTTCTCAAAAGTGGGAATGAGGCTCATCTTTTTCTTCGGTTTGGAAATATTCTCGAATGATCCGCTCAATGTTTCACATACAACAAAGGGTAGAGTAAATATTATATTATGTGTTGTGTTGTTTTTGGGTGGGGTCTGGAAGGGTTTTGCGTGAGAAGATGGGTGGCGTCTTGGAAGGGGTTTGCGTGAGAAGATGATTGATATGCTTCATCAAAGGTAATAATGAAGGTCATAATGATGGTAAGTTGGTTAGAATACCAATCACATTTAGATAATTAAACCGGTAATGAAATATTTCAGAACAAAAAAAAAAAAAAAAAAACGTTTCCATATAAGTGTGATAACAAAAGGAATTAATATTTACAAATGATTAAATAAATATTTATTTAACAAAAAATCTTCAGCAATACATCGATTTAGACTAGGAGTTGTTCCAAACTTTACTCGTTTCGTATATAATAGTAATTATAATTTTTATTATATTAAGTAGTATAAACCAGTTTTTTCTTTAGTAATTGCTATATACAATTTATTGCAATGATTGGATTTATTTGTATAAACTAAATTTATAAAATCTTATTTTACTTCTTTTAAAATTATTGAGTCAGAGAACTTATTTAATCTTCAAAATTATTTTGCAATAATCCCTCTAAAATATCTTCCAAACTGAACATTCGAGATATGCATAAAGGATGAGTTTATGAAATTGATGAAAAACATCGTGGAACATTGTTCATTATTAAAATAGTGCACTACTATAAAATAACAACTTTGAAGTAGATGCTTGTTGGATTATTAGGGGGATAAATAAGTTCAAAAGCACAATGATTTCCGACTCTCAAATTGGTACGATGTAAAAAATCGACTACACCACCACGAATCGATACTGCAGAGGCATCCTTTTGTATTTCTACAATCCAATTAATTAAATGATGATTGAGTGCTGCAATTGTCTCGTTCACCATATTAGTCCCATGAATGTGTTTCATCCATTAATCCATAGGAATAGACTGTATAGCAAAATAAATTTAAAACAATATCAAATACGCATCATTTATGTAGTTTTAATTTTCATCAAATCATCTTCAAATGGTTTAAAATGAGATCACTTACCAAAAAGGATTTCTCAATATGAGATTTTGCAATTGTGAACTGAGATGTCGGAATGGTACGTTACCATAACCCAAATAAAATTCATCGTAGGAAGAAGCTTTTTTTTTCAATGCCCAGTTGGGAGAAAACTACTACATCAAATACCAATCCACCACGATAAGTAAGGACCAATTGATCACCAATTTCAATATTGTTATGTTGGAAAAAA
This sequence comes from Phtheirospermum japonicum, assembly GCA_014905375.1. Lineage (NCBI taxonomy): Eukaryota > Viridiplantae > Streptophyta > Magnoliopsida > Lamiales > Orobanchaceae > Phtheirospermum > Phtheirospermum japonicum. Next base: position 771,984 of record BMAC01000200.1, read on the forward strand.
AGATCCAAACCAGCGTTGAATTGGACGTTCTCATTAATCCTGTTCATTTCAACTGGCCATAAATATCCACGCCAATTTCGCAGATCGAAGTACACTGGGAGTGCATCTTTGGAAAAAATTGGAGAAAGTATTTGGAATAGGCTGTTACAGAACATCAAATTTTAATATATGAGATATCTTTAATTATATAAATTCAAATGAAATAAATTAGGAACATTAGTATAATAATGAATATATCGGACCAATATATTTAATACATCATTTGGAAATGAAAAAAAAATTAACATGTTAACGTAAAAAATACTAACCAATTTATTGATCATGGAGTATTTCTTGATAAACAATTTATTCCATGGGTAAGAAAAACTTCTTACTGTTTATTTCATGTAGGAAAAAAATATTATGGTAAGAAATAAAATATAAATAATGGGAGAGTATCATATATAAATGAATGTTGTAAATGGTTTTTTGGAGTTAATTTTTTTTAATATAATGAATTACATTAAAGGATTCAAATAAACATACCAAATTGTCCCTATTAGAATATTCAACACAAATTGTACATTATTTTTTTTATTTAATTAAAAATTACATTTAAACTATTAAAACTACTCCTACACCTTAAAGAAAATCCTTACCTATTTGGGCTAAGATTTCGAATACCGGATTTAGGATTCGATATACCAAATACTCGTTTGTTCTAATATTCAAAAATCAAATACTCAAACCACAATATCTTATAACTAAATAATTCAATTTTACTAAATACATTTTAATAATACACTATCACCTACTTTTCAAACATGATTTGACATCAAATATAATATAATGATACATTATCATCCACTTTTCAGACATGATTTGACATCTACAGTAAAAAAGTAAAGGATTCTGAATCCTATAACAAATAAGAATTCTTATTATTCACAGAATTCAGAATACCCCAGAATTCTGAATACCAGAATTTAGATACCCAACGAATGCTAGTCCAAACAGGCCCTATACACACATTTATATCAAACTAAACCCTACACCCTCTTCATGTGCCGCTATAACTAAAAAACAACCTTCAATTCAAAGTCAAAACCTCTAAATCAAGAATTGGAAATGAATTTTACCCTTAAATTAGATTGATATTGAATTTGAAAATATTTTCTCATTCCTTCCCGTCCGTAACACACACACACAATATCCCCACTCTCTGAACCCCCATCATACACGCACAACAACAAAGACTGGAAAACAGCCTCCAAGGCGGCGACGGTACTGACGGCGAGGCAAACATGGTGGGCCTCAGACTTGGATACTCTGTCCAATCTATGGTAAAGGTTTTTTCCAGTGGTGTTGTCCGGGCATTAGGTTTTTGGGTTCGGTCCAATCTCTAATTTGAGGGGTTTTTAGGTTCGGGCTTGGTTACAAGTTGTTGTGGCTTGGTTGGTTTTGTGCAGCAATTCAGGCGCACATGACAAGGTGATTTTTTGTTTGTTCAATTGTGAATTTATTCAAGTTTCATATAGGGTAGTTTGTGAATCAGGTGGTTTGTCAATTTTGGGTGAGAAGTGTTTTGTCTGATTCTCATAAATCATGGAAGTTGTCAATTTATGAGGACCAATCAGTAATTAGGTTTGGTAGTTTGTTTATTTTTACTTGATTCAATTTTGAGTTTATTCAAGTTTAATATAGGGTATTTGTGAATTGGGTAGTTTCTAAGCTGATTCGTACGTATTTGTTATGTATTTGTATAGGTTTCGAGTCATATTTGAGTCATTTTGTTTTCTTTTTTGGGTTGAGATTAGGCTATTTTGCATATTTGTGCATCTTACAGCTTTTACTTAACTTTCTGATTTTTCAATCATTTATTGGTCCTTTTGAGATGATTTTTGTATTCTCATGCAGCTAGAGCACTTGACGAGTCCGGGATTTTAAGAGGATTAATCTTGTAAGCCGTTACGAGAATCAAGAGACAAGGACGAAAAAGTCAGCGCTAAAAAGTAGCTACAAGGACACTCATCCAGTTGGATGGATCTAACATCCGATCAGACTGATCTTCTAAATTTATACCGGTCGGATGTCCCGACCAAATTAGCCTACTAGACTAACATCCTATCGGATTGGTTGATAAAGACCCCATCCGGTCGGATTCTTCAGACTATTCGACCGGACGCCGTCATTACAAACTCGGATTTTTAAAAGATCTTCAGTTATGCAGGTAAATAATAGGGTTTTGGAGGCTATAAAAAGACCAGAGGGCGAGGAAGAAAGACACATCTGATATTCGAGAGAGCCCTCACGGCAACCCGATACAAGTTCAATTAGTTTACCATTCATCTTCAAGAACGCAGTAATCCGGAGTTCGTGACAGACTCCCGGGTTCATAGCATAGAGGATTTTCTCTTCGGAATCGCTGGAGATAGTATATCATCTTTCAAGATAATCATCCTTTCGTTCACAGTAGTATTTCTTAAACTCTATTCACGTTTCGTAGTGGTCAATCCATTGGTTGAATATTTCTTATTTTGATATTTGGTGTTGGAACAATTTAGTTGCTTTTGAATCCTTTGGTGAATGATATTACTCGACATTGTGTTGGATAATTTAGTTGATTATATCATTGCTATCTTTTGGTTGTTAGTTGGTTATATTTCTTATTAGAAGTATAATTCGTTAATGCTTTCCATGTGTTCGATAAAATGCTTGAATGACAATTCTTAGTTAAATCTTCTTGTTAAGTTTTCGAATAGTTTGTAAATTAATTTTTAAATTCGTTGCTTAGTTTTATAAACATTAGTTAAGTTCTTGCATAGAGATTGACACTCTCTTTGCAAGATTAGTTTTAAGTTCTAGTTTGTTTAAAATGATCAAACAAAACTCCTTTTGTTTGCGTGTTTAGATTTAGAATTTTTGAAGTGTGATATAATAAACATCGTCAACTCCGTATTTCCACTCCTTGAGAATTCGACTCGATTTAACTTGCCAGTCTATAGTGACCCCATTCTCTTGGGCGCAAGATTGCTTTCAAAATGTAGACGCGCATTGTTTAACTTATTTTAATTTTGAAAGAAACAATTTGTTCGACTCAAAGTTTGGCGTCGTTGCCGGGAGTGGCAAATGTGTTGACGATGTTTATTCTTGTTAAATTTTATGTTGGATATTATGTATAATTGTTCTTGGTTTGCCACTCGATGCGTTGATGTTGTGTATTGTTGATGCAAGGTCGTAGAGGCCTTAGAGGTGAACTAGATCCATTCATTGACAACATCGAACGAGTAGGATGACCAAGACAACTCTTTCTTTCCCCGGACGGGAATACATCCGAAGCAATTCTAGCTACTATGTCAAACATTCCACAATATGGCGCCTGAGGAACCGGAGGAAGAGGAGGAGGAACAAATGGTGGCCGAGGGAGAGGACACGACAACCGCACCCCCACTCGCGATCAACCTTACGACATGCCACCCTACGATGACATGCACATAAGATATCAATAGAACGACGCCCGGGACGAAGACCCGCAGATGTTTGCTCTTATCGATAACCAAACGCACAACCAGGACGAGGAACAGAGAGGACCTGAGATCCTCAAAGATGGAAACAACAGGGGCCCCATCCCTAAGACAATCACCGAATCATGATGCTAGAAAATCCAATCGACCGAACATCTTAGCACTTTTGGAACCGAGAAGAAACCCGAGCCTTCAATGCTTTGGGAAATCAGAATTTCTAGTACAACCACATTGGTAACGGCGAGCCCCAGCCCCGAAACAACCAACAGAATAATGAATACAAGAACCGGGAGCGAGAACCGAATCGTTTCTAAAATAGAGGAGAAGGGCGAACCGTGCTTGGCAGGACGAGAATGCTCGAAACAACGTATTTGAGGATGAGTATTATGGATATTATGAAGACGATCAGTACTATGGGAATCGAGATGAGTATGGTGGACAAAGAGACTATGGAGGATGTGCAAATTTCGGTGGGAGACGAGCCCCTCGATATCCAAATGAACACCGACAGAGCAACCTCGTGTGCCCAACCATCGATCCGTTCAGCTTACCGATAGTCTTAGGCTCCACGGCCCGAGACTATGATTTGAAGTCTAATCACGTCAATCAACTACCCATTTTATACAGCATGTCCAATGAAGACCCACTCGATTTCATTCGAGAATTTTACGCGGTCCAGAATTCTATCTCAGGGACTAACTGAAGGGCAGCTGAGAATGAGGTGTTTCCCGAGTATTTTGAAGGAAAAAGCAAAGTGGTGGATCCTCTCATTTCAAACTAACTCCCTAACCAATTGGGATATGGTTTACAAAGTTTGTGGGCAGGTTTTACTCGGCCCAAAGGACGGCAAAGTTGAGGACAGAAATTACCAACTTCGAACAAAGGGATGGGGAATCGTTCCACAAGGCATGGGTGCACTACAAGGGGATCCTCCATGCATGCTCGCATCATAAAAACAGTACCGAAATGGTCAACAACTATTTCCATGAGGGTTTGTTGCCAAGCTATAAGCAACAGGTGCAAGTGAAGGCCGGCGATTTCGGAGACTTAACCGCAAGGGAATCATGGGATCTTTTTGAACTAATGGGCGAGAAGTCTCAACAGACAAGATCCCGACCAATAAAAATCAAAGTAAACGAGGTGTCAACTTCTCCAGAGGAGAATGATAAAATTGAGAAACTCACTAAGCAAGTGGCATTGCTGAAAATTATGATAAAGCGAGAGGAGGAGGAGTCGCAGCCGTCACACGAATTGTGTGGAACCTGTGGAGCATTTGGACATGGAGCTAATGCGTGTCAGGTGACATGTGATGAAGACGAGGATGAGGAGATGAACGCCTTGCAATCCTTCCTGCCCAACAACAAATCGGGCCAAAGGTTCACCAAACAATACGATTATTACTCGAACACATAAACTCCTGGGTTCCGAGATCATCCGAACCTCAAGTACGACCTAGGAAATCCTAGTTACGTGCCAGTGCCAAAACAGACAGATCCTCAGTATCTAGTGCCACCTCCCCTAAACAGAAATCAAGGAGGTCCGAGTAACTAGAACTCTTATCCAAACAAAATCCAAGGAAACTATCAATAGTGCCCTCCACAAGGGCAAAATAACTCAGGCCAACAATAATACCAAGTTCCGCAACAACAACAACAAGCTCCACCTCCATTGAATTCCGATGAAGAATTGTGGTTGTGGAGACAACGACAAGAAATTGAGACTCTCCGATACCGAGAAGAGACTTTCTGAACTATAGAAGAAAACAATCGCACCAAGAAACAAATGGACAAGTTGTAGATGATGATAGGCAACTCTCTGCGTCCTTAGCAAAGCTCGGAACTGACCCCGGGAATCTGCCAAGTCAACCCGAACAATCAATGGCAATACATGTACTCCGAGGAGGTGAGAAGGTTAATAATGGGATCGGAGAGTTGGAGAAAGAAGAGGTTGAGAACGAGACAAGTTTGGAAGAAAAGGAAGCAAATACTGACGTGTTGCCCTTGAACGACAACAAGGAGGTGGGTGAGAGGATTCATGAGTCCCCAAATAGATACGTTCCAGGTTCTATCACTGGGATCTTCCATCCAAGGGAGCCAATTCGAGAAAGGAAGGTGCAGCCAAGACATCCGGCCAGATGAACCATGAATCCAACCAGATTGGAAGGACAAAAGGAATATCTGGTCAAGAATCCGACCAGATTGGAAGACAAGAGGAAACATCCGACCGGATGCCAGAGCACATCCTGTCGGATAACAAGACAGTAGCTTCATCCGACCGGAAGGGTGCAGGTATCCGGATGGATACAATCCTTGAGCAAGACAATTCCAACCATTTCAAGCCACAACGAGTCATTCGAGACCCCATGCCGTTTTCAAGTCGTCTTAAGCCAGCAAAAGAGAACAAGAAGTTCATGGAACTCTATAACATGTTGAAGAACGTGAACGTCAACCTTCCACTTCTTGACGTGATCAAAGCAATGCCGACTTACGGAAAGTTTTTCAAGAAACTCGCATCAAAGGAGAGACGGCTGGAAACAAATGAGCAGGTTGTGTTGTCGAAGGAAGTGAGTGACATATGCCACCAACCACTGTTGCCAAAAAATGAGTGATCCTGTGAGTTTTTGCATCATGATAACTCTTGGGGATGGGCAAAAGGAACGAGGAATGCTCGATCTAGGGTCAGGGATCAACTTGATGCCCTAAGCCCTGTACAAACAGTTCAACCTTAGGGATATGAAGCCAACAAGCATATGACTTCAACTAGCAGACCGCTTGGTAAGATATCCATTGGGAGTGGTCGAAGATGTCTTGGTAGAAGTCGGATCTTTAGTAGTCCCCGTGGACTTTGTGATACTAGATATTGGAGAAGTGTCCAAATCAAGCAAGGAGCATACTATTCTTTTGGGTCGACCATTCATGGCAACCTCACACACCATGATTGACGTGCATCGAGGAAAGATGATGTTATCCATTTTCGACGAGTCCGTGACATTTTCACTTCGAGACATCTAAAATGCTCCATCACCCCTTTTGGGTCCTGATTGCTCTTATCTCGATCTTGTGGACCAATGAATGGAAGAGTTGTTCGGACTCGTGCCATTAGAAGAATGGAACGTTGAGGATTATGATTTTGATCCAAATACAGAGGGGGTAGTCGATCTATTTATAATTGAAGATGAGGACATGGGCGAAATGTTTATTGGGCCCGTGCTAGAGCCTAAGATGGAATTGAAGCCACTACCGAGCCACCTCAAATATGTTTTTCTTGAGGCCAACGAGAGGAAACTCGTGATTATTTTCACAGAGTTAGCGGAGCTTGAGGAAAGAGAGTTGATCGAGGTGCTCAAAAATTACAAGCAAGCTATTGGCTGGAGTATCGGAGACATTAAAGGGATAAGTCCAATCACATGCATGCACCAGATTGAGTTAGAAGAAGGATCAAATCCGGTAAGAGACGGGCAAAGACGTCTGAACCCTACACTCATGGAGGTAGTCAAGAAAGAAAATTTTAAACTTATCAACGAGGGAATTATCTATCCCATGGCGGATAGTGAATGGGTTAGTCCAGTACACGTGGTTCCAAAGAAAGGATGCATTAGAGCATCTCCAATGCAATAGTTTTAATTGATCATATGTGGCAAATGAAATTGACATTTTACAAAAAAAAGTTCTCCAATGCATCAATGTTAATGTTATACATGTGATAATTTATTTTATTTATTTTTAGAAAAAATAAAGAGAGAGAAATAACATGATTAGACGATATCTTTCAAATTAATTGTAGACATTGCCAAGAGTAATGTCTAGAATTTAACATTGCTCTTGACAATGTCAAGCATTTAATGTGCCACATAATTATTTTTATTCCATGTTGTCAAGCATTTAATGTGCCACATATATATTTTAATATGCCACATAATTATTTTTATTCCATGTGTCAATTTTTTCACTTTCAACATTGTTGCATTGGAGATGCTCTTACTATTGTGGATAATGATAAGGTAGAGGTCATTCCGACGCGCCTAACCACCGGGTGGTGCATGTGCATCGATTACAGAAAGCTCAATGCCACGACAAGGAAGGACCATTTCCCACTACCATTCACAGACCAATTGCTCGACAAGCTAGCGGGACACGAGTACTACTGCTTTTTGGATGGCCTCTCTGGCTATTACCAAATAGCAATATCTCTGGAGGATCAGAAGAAGACGACATTCACATGCCCTTTTGACACGTATGCCTACCGGAGGATGCCGTTCGGCTTGTGCAAGGCCCCAACGACATTTCAGAGATGCATACTCTCCATCTTCACCGAGTTCATTGACGACTTCCTCGAAGTCTTCATGTACGACTTTTCGGTATATGGCTCATATGTGTTTAATTGCTTAAATAACTTGTCTAATGTGCTTGAGCGATGTGTTGAGTCTTGTTTAACTCTGAGTTGGGAGAAGTGTAATTTCATGGTAAAAAGTGGAACTGTACTCGATCATGTGTTGTCGAATAAGGGGTTGGAAGTCGATAAGGCTAAGATAGATGTTATTAAAACCCTTTCGCCCCCTAAAGATGTCAAAGGTATTATAAGCTTCTTGGGACACGCGGGTTTCTATAGGCGTTTTATAAGAGATTTTTCTAAGATTTGCCGCCCGTTGTCTAAATTTTTAAGCAAAGATGTGCCGTTTGAGTTCGATCATGAGTGTCTTAATGCTTTTAATGCTTTAAAAGAAAAACTCATACAGGCACCCATTGTTGTTGCCTCTAATTGGTCCCTTCCGTTTCAGATTATGAGTGATGCACCGAACGATGCGGTGGGGGCTGTCTTGGGGCAACGTGTTGATAAGTTTCTAAGGGTCATCTTTATGCTAGTTTTATGTTAAATAGCGCCCAATGCAACTACAATACCACTGGATGTGAACTTTTTGTTGTTGTGTTTTCATTAGATAAGTTTCGTTCTTATATTGTTGGTTCTAAAATAATTGTGCATACTGATCTTGCAGCTTTACGCCATTTATTTACGAAAATCCAAAAAGCCTAGGTTGATTCGTTGGATTCTTCTTTTGCAAGAATTTGACGTTGAGATTACGGTTAGAAAAGGGTGCAAAAATGTGGTGGCCGATCATTTGTCTCGCATGTTATTAGATAGTGAGTCTAGCAAGTATAATCTTGTTGATGACATTTTTCCTTATGAGGATGCTAACGCTATCGATAACATTGATGATCCTTGGTATGCAAATTTTGTTAATTAACTTGCATGCAATATTGTTCCTAACCACCTTTGTACCCAAGAAAGGAAGAGGTTTTTGTTCAAATGCAGAAGCTTCTTTTGGGATGACCCGTACTTGTACAAATGCTGCAAGGATGAACTTTATCGGAGGTGTTCCGGACGAAGAGAAGATGGAAATATTGAGGTTTTTCCATGACGATGGAGGCCATTTCGGAAGCCAAAGACGGTGTTCAAGGTCCTCCAATCTAAGTTTTATTGGCCCTCACTCTTCGCCGATGCATATCAATATTTCAAGACATGTGACAACTTCCAAAGGTCGGGCACAATAGGGAAGAAGGATGAGATGTCGTTGGTGCCAAATCAAGTGATCGAGATCTTCGATGTGTGGGACATCGATCTCATGGGCCCATTTCCAAAGAGTAGAGAGTATGAGTACATACTCGTCGGGGTCGACTACGTGTCAAAGTGGGTGGAGGCGATTCCCACCCGAAAAGCTAATTCTGATGTCGTGCTCAAATTCATCCAAGAGAGCATTATCAGCCTTTTTGGAGTGCCAAGGGCGATAATAAGGAATGGTGTTAGCCACTCTTGCAATTGTGCATTTGACCGATTGATGAGCAAGTACGGAGTGCAGCACAAAGTAGCAACTCCTTGCCATCCACAAACATTAGGGCAGGTAGAGATGAGAAATCGATAAATAAAAGTTATTTTGGTGAAGACGGTGAATCCAAACCACAAAGATTGGGCGATCAAGTTGGTTGATGTGTTGTGGGCATATCGAATGGCCCATATGATGGTTTTGGGCATGAGCCCATTTCAGCTAGTCTACAGAAAAGCGTGCCACCTTCCGATTGAGTTGGAGCACAAGGCGGGATGGGCCGTACGAACATGAATCTGAATGAAGCAGGAGGATATCGCAAGTTGGGTTTGATTGAGTTGGAGGAGATTCGTAATGATTCTTATGAGATGGCCTGGACGAGCAAGCAGAAGATGAAGGAAAAGCATGATAAGAAGCTCGTTCCGAAAGACTTGGAAGTGGGGAAACTGGCCCTACATTTCAACTCCCATTTCAAACTTTTTCATGAAAAGCTCAGGTCCAAGTGGAGTGGCCCTTACCTGATTACGGATATCAACGAGTTCGGGGCTATCACCTTGTACGACGAGAAAAGCGACTCCACTTTTCAAGACAACGGGCATCGTGTGAAGTTGTATCACGGAGGGCCCATTCCCAAGAACGATCATGAAGTTGTGCTACTGAACGATCCACCTCGAGACGTCTAGAACTCAAGTGAGGTATCGTCAAGCAAAAGACGTTAAAAGTCGCACTTCTTGGGAGGTAACCCAAGTTTTTGTCATTTGTGTCCATAGTTTCATTTAATTTTCTTATTATTTTTGTATATATTTTTGTGTGTGATTAATTGGAGTTATATATATTTAATAATGATGTGTTAAGTGTGTAGGAAGTGATGAAACTAGGCAACTGCAGATAATCCGGTCGGATTGGAGAAGAATCCGGTCGGATCCCACCCTTGCAGCACCATACAACCGGATTGTAGCAGATGTCCGGTCGGACAAAACACACTGTACTACCATCTGACCAGATTGGAGCAAGTGTCCGGTCGGAAAAAACACACTGTACTACCATCCGAACAGATTGGAGAAAGTGTCCGGTCGGGTTCACTTTTTGGATCCCCATTCAATCGGATAACAGACACATCCGACCGGACGACACAATAGGTTTATTTAAAATTGCCCCCAAATTGCAGATTGTCACTTTCCCCAAGTTTTAAAAGAGAAGTTCAACAATCAAGCCTCTACAAAACATACAAATCAATCGACTTGAACATCACCACTACCACGATCACATCCAACCGGAGCACCCAAATTGACAACCGCCAAACAATTGCATCTGACCGGAAGAGACAAAGCTCCGAACCCAGTTCTCACCAAAAACGCTTATCTTTTTCCCACGAGGTATAATAGCTTTAAAACCCAACTTCATTGAATTGATTGAGAGTTGAATTGCATGGATTTCAAAAGGGGAGTATTGGTTTTCATAAATTGAGCAAGATTGGGGGTTGAGTTTGAGTCGCACAGAAGGTGTTTGGCGAATTGTCCGAAAGAAGTTGTTGCTCGAATTTTCTAGTTTTTCACACTTGAAATGGCTTTTGGATCTCGACCAAAGCGAGGAAACAATACGAGCAAAGGAAAGGGAGTAACCCGAAGGAGAGGACCAAGCGATACCGTACCATCTCTTGCGCCTTTCCACCTTGAGGACGAGGGGGAGATCAAACTCTACAAATCATTGATCACCCGGGATATCTACGCCCCTCGACACCTATACATGGACTTTTGGACGGAGAATCCTTACAAGGAGACAACTGCTAAAGGGCTCCTATAGGGTATCAAGGTGCTCGAGTTGGAAATGTGGGCCGATATTAAAGCACACGGTCACTGAACACTCATGCTCGAGTTCTTCATGACATTCAAGTTCCTCGCCGATGTTTCTTTACTGCAGGCTCCGTGACCATCCATGCCACACCACCAAGGCTGACCTCCACTTGATTTTTGGCATTAATCGAGACCCAAATGAATCGATACAGATTGAGGAATACGATAAAAAGGCGTGGTGGACCAAACTCACTAGAGCACCACCGGAGCCCGAATGCTGTTTCAACTCCACCTCACTTTGATCCCATTCCATATACTTGACATACAAGTTCTTCATCCAAGGCTTTTTGGGCAAAGAGGACATGACAAGAATGTCCTCTGCAGAGCTAAAAGCACTGTAGAATACGTTCCACTGGGGCGACGCAAATCTCTATCCCCTCCTCACGGCAGCGATCGAAAATGTGCAGAGAGTGCATGTAAAGAAATTGTCAAAGCTCACACTCGGAACCTTTATCACCGAGCTCGCCCGATATCACAATTATGAACCCTTACGGTGGCGATGTCATATATCTAAGTGTGGCGATGTAGGTTGATAGTCGGACCTATAATGGGAAGAACATGACTATTTCGATTTTTGCGGGTTTAATTGAGGAGACCGATAATGAGGAAGAGGTTGATGACGACGAGGAGGAGAACGACGTCGAGGGTGATCAGAATGCAAATGCCGAGCATATCGAGCACAGTGATTATGGCGAGGACCTTGAGTATAAAGGGTATAGCAGAGGATACTATGACGCTGGTAATGCCTACGAGAGAGGACCGAGCGATCACCAGTCTAATTACTCCGACGCGCAGTGGAGGCAGACGTTGGACTTCCAGATGAGCATCATGTAGCAGATGAGGGTAATGAGCCTCAATTAGGAGAACTATGCGAGGGATGCTCAGAAGATGTTTGGGAGGCATGCGAGGAGGCCCGGGAGAATACTCGAGTGAGACACGAGGAAGCTAGGTCATTCCAGAACACCCTGGCGAGTTTAGACGCTAACATTTCTGAGATAAATCAAAATCTCGTCCGGATGAACAACAGAGTCGAGGCAAATCATGACTACCTCATTTTGATAGACGGGCACCTCATGAGACTTGAGCAGCATTTTCCACCTCCCACTTCGGATGACATAAACATGTAAGTGGGCCCGTGCCCCGGCTGTATCATTTTCTATCAAAACTCTTATTTTTCATTTGTAGTGGTTTGTTTTTATTTGACTTTTTCTGTTATGTGTTGTGTGCGTGAGTGTTGTATTAACTTTTTGACTAAACTATTCGCATGACATTTGTTGCGAGTTTTCTCTATCCCCTTATGTTGATCTGTACGATAGCAATGCGGAGATTGGTGTAGGTATCCGGTCGGATAAAACATACTGTACTACCATCCGACCGAATTAATGCTACATCCGATCGAATTGATGCTACATCCGACCGGGTTTTGTGCAACCTGCTAGTCGTATTTTATGCATGCATAATTCGAGTCATTTTGGTTGAATATTTATGTTTGAGTCTTTTTTCTAATGTCGACGTACGTTGAATCATTCACATGCTTAATTGTGTTTGTACTAGCTTGCCTGTCGAAATCATGTATTGTGTGATATGTCTTTAGAGTCTTTTGACCTTGTATAGTGCAAAAATTTTCAAAGCCTACTTTATATATATATATATTTAAAACAACACTTAGTCGTTAGCAATTTTGCAAAACTTTTAAAACTCGATCACCTTGTTTTTAAAATCTTGAATAAAACCCTAGTAAGGAGCCTTGTGTGTTCATCAACATTTCATGCTATGATTCAATAAGTGTTTTGAGAAGTCTCTAAAGTCGCATGTGTGCATTTGGTCTTGGAAATGACGATTGGCACATATAAAACCCGATTCTGACTATATTCAGAAATAAAAACCACTATAATTCCCAATGAGCTCCCTCGAACCTCTATCTCGTCTATTTGTTAGCCACGAGCATATTTGTAGATCTTATTTCATTTAAGTTTGTGAGATGAGAGTTTATTTTTCATTCTTCTATTGAGATTTGACGATTGCAAGGTGGAAATTAGTGGATTATTATTTAAAAAAATGATGAAACTAAGGGTGCTTAAGTTCATAAGAGCATCTAGTTGATAAGAATAAAGCCTATTTATAAATGCAAACTAGTATAGAAGAAACTAATGCTCATGTTCCTTAGGATCGAGCGTGTTAGACCGAGTTTGGGGGGAGAAATAGCCTTAGTTATAAAAGGCTGAGAGTATTGACATATGGTTGTTGTGGTAAGAATGAGGAGCAAAACTATGCTTTATGCTTAGAATTTTTGATTAAATGAGTTATCGATTGCGTTTGTTCACAAGTTAGCCACACATTTTTATATACAACATACCTTACCAAGGAGCCTACATTACAACCCTAAAAGTCCTCATTTGATTCTTGACTAAATGTGCACACATATGCGATATACGAGTTTTCGATTTTCACAAGTCATTGAATGTATCTTTTTGTTGATCCGAGCGTATACACTTACCTTTTGAAAAACACGAGCGAATGAGTGCACCATTATATATTTCCCTTTTGTGAGGATGCATTCTTTTGATTTCAAGGCGAAAAGGTAACATGAGCTTAGCTTAAGAGTTTTCGACAAAAGTGTTTATATTTGCAAAACTATATTGTATGCACAACATGACTCTTTGATCTAGATACTTTCATACTTACGTGGTTTTGATTCTTTCGTTTGTTCGAGGATGAACAAACTAATAAAGCGTGGGGTGGTTGATTCGCACGTCTTTATTATGTATTTGTATATGTTTCGAGTCATGTTTGAGTCGTTTTGTTTTCTTTTACAGGTTGAGATTAAGCTATTTTGCATATTTGTGCATTTTACAGATTTTACTTAACTTCCGATTTTTTGATTGTTTATTGGTCCTTTTCAGATGATTTTTGTGTTTTCTCATGCAGCTAGAGCGCTTGACGAGTTTGGGATTTCAAGAGGATTAAGCTCATAAGCCATTACGAGAATCGAGAGACAAGGACGAGAAAGTTAGCGCCAAAAAGTAGCTACAAGGACACTCATCCGGTCGGATAGATCTGACATCCAACCGGATTGATCTTCTAAATTCACACCGGTGTCCCGACCGGATTAGCCTACTGGACTAACACCCGGCCGGATTGGTTGATAAAGACCTCATCCGGTCGGATTCTTCAGACCATCCGGTCGGACGCCGACATTACAAACTCGGATTTTTAAACGATCTTTAGTTAAGCGGTAAATAATAGGGTTTTGGAGGCTATATAAAGACCAGAGGGAGAGGAAGAAAGACACATCTGATATTCAGGAGAGCCCTCACGGAAACTCGATACAAGTTCAATCAGTTTACCATTCATCTTCAAGAACGCAGTAATCCGGAGTTCGTGAAAGATTCCCGGGTTCTTAGCATAGAGGATTTTCTCTCCGGAATCGCTGGAGATAGTATAGCATCTTTCAAGAAAATCATCCTTTCGTTCACAATAGTATTCTTAAACTCTATTCACGTTTCGTAGTGCTCAATCCATTGGTTGAATATTTCTTATTTTGATATTTGGTGTTGGAACAATTTAGTTGCTTTTGAATCCTTTGGTGAATGATATTACTTGACTTTGTGTTGGATAATTTTGTTGATAATATCGTTGCTATCTTTTGGTTGTAGTTGGTAATATTTCTTATTAGAAGTATAATTCGTTAATGCTTTCCATGTGTTCGATAAAATACTTGAATGACAATTCTTAGTTAAATCTTCTTATTAAGTTTTAATAGTTTGTAAATTAGTTTTTAAATTCGTTGCTTAGTTTTATAAACGTTAGTTAAGTTCTTGCATAGAGATTGACACTCTCTTTGCAATATTAGTTTTAAATTCTAGTTTGTTTAAAATGATCAAACAAAACCCCATTTGTTCGCGTGTTTAGATTTAGAATTTGTGAAGTGTGATATAATAAACATCACCGACTCCGTATTTCCACTCCTTGAGAACTCGAATCGGTTTAACTTGCCAGTCGACAGTGACCCCGTTCTCTTGCGGGCAAACTTGCTTTCAAAACATAGATGCGCATTGTTTAACTTATTTTAATTTTGAAAGAAGCAATTTGTTCGACTCATAAGCACGGTTGATGTGTTTATGGTTTGTTTGTAAGTGGCACGACGGTGAAGAACGAGTGTTGCCGTTGTTCTTCTCTTTTCTTATTTTCGTTTCTCAATGTCTTTTGCAAAGTAATACGTAATTACCCAAAATTTGCCAAGTAGTATATAATTTCTTTTTGTGGATAAGGTTTCTTATGCAACTATTGTTCTTCTTGTGGATTGAATTTCTTTTTCCTTTTACCAAGTAGTATGTAATTTCAAAGATAATTAAGCTCTTTTATGTAACAATCGATTATAAATAAAACAAGATCAATGAAATTGGACATTTCTATCGTGGTCTTTGTTTATAATCTTTTCCCAACTCAAGTTTAGAGAAGTATATACAAGACATAATTGTATACAATTTTTAAACACATAAAGTCAAAGTATATATGTTAACTATTAAGCATGTTGAACTATCCATTGAAATTTTCTATAGAACCAGATAGGGCTCCATTACGGAGCCCTATATAACATATGACATTCACCCCACCGTGCATTGATAAAAAAAGAAAGGAAAAAGAAAAAGAGAAATAATTAATGGATCAGATGAAAAAAAATCATATTAAACATAATTTTGGTCGTGAAATATTGGGAAAATGCAAGGAAATTCATGTGCCGGCTAATTGCGAATACATAACTTCAAATGTAGCAAGACCAATAAAGATAAATCAATACTAAACTGCTTCATGAAACACACACCAACTAAACTAAACGTCTTAAGTTTCCCCTAACATATTATCAAACAGAATATTCTAATACCACGCACCAAATGCATTCCAATCTCAAATGAGAAATATGGATCAAGACCAACATACGCCACTTGGCGCAGTCTGAGCTCACAATTATCCCATCAACTCCACATAACATCACTCGTCTTTTTCATTTTTACCCCTAGACTTGACATTCCACAGCTCACATGTTGCCCATGAACGTAGGTCACCACTTCTTACTACCTCCAAACAACATTATAGTCGGGGTATCCAAAGAACTCTGATTGACTATGCTAGTCATGGTTGAACAAGATTGCCTGCGAAAAATTCAACTAGTATGACATTAAAGTTTAACAATACAAAAAATGCACAATACTGTTCAACTAGTATGAAGTATTTACTTACAAATAATTCATAGTGAAACAAAATTCACAAGCAACATTACTCACCCAAAATTACAAAAATACCTAAATCACAACTAATTGAGCTGTCTATAATTCCAAACTACTCACCCAGAATTATAAAATGCCTGGTTCACAAATAGTTCAACATATCTACTTCAAAAAATACAAACTACCTCATTCACAAAATCAATATAGATTCAACTTATGACAATCCAATTAAACAAAATAAATAAATAAAAACTACACAACCAAATTATAAACTTTCCAACCAAATTACACACCACCAAGCAAAATTATAAACTACCTAGCCAAATCTCGCACTACCAAGCCAAATCATAAACTGCCCACCCAAACTAATCATCAAAAATTACAAACTGCCTAATTCACAGATTACCATATTTGAAACTCGATGTAATTCACAATCTAATTGTTATGTTTTAATATGGTATACCATTCCCTAATTTCCAAACTAATCCGCACCAGACATGAAGAATGTAAAGCTTTTTGGAAACATAATTCGTATAACTAGACATATTACAAACTACTTCATAAATAGTTTAGCAGTTTATAATTCTAACTACTCCCACTGAATTACAAACTATATGCTTCACAAATAATTCAACATTCTCTGATTCCAAAATCATAACCTGCCAATTCACAAAATTCATATAGACTCAACGTATTACAAATTATTTAAACAAACTAAATAACATACTACCCAACCAAATTATAAACTACACACCTAAACTACCCATCCAAATTAAAAGAATAAACTACTCAACAAATACTGTAGACTTCACGTACTTTCTAACAATTCAGGATTTCTACATGCACAAAGACATTACAGATCAGTTTATTAACTCTTTCATTCTTACGAGAAACTAGGGATCTAATTACAAACTACCTAATACATGAACAGGTTTTACGAAACTATAATTCTACGTTTAAACTAAAAACTACCCACTCAAAAACTGAAAATGATTAATTCACAAATTTCTCAAACAAACTATCCACCTAAATAAAAAAACTGATCACCTCAACAAACGATGACATGCATACTTGATCAACATCAACAATAATATTATACCCACACATAAACTACCTAGTTCACAAGCTACCCAATATGAGAAATGAAAAAATTCATAATTAAACATTAAACAAAAACTACCCACCCAAAATCAGAAACAATACTCCTAGAATTAAAATATTACAAACTAACTACTTCAAAAATAGTTTATCATTCTCTAATACCTATATATATATATATATATATATATATATATATATATTTGTTTGCACGAGTCTCGTCAATAAGGTGGGGTAAATAGTCTCGACTGTTTATATTTATTTTTACTTAATATATATATATATATATATATAGATAGGTATTAGAGAATGATAAACTATTTTTGAAGTAGTTAGTTTGTAATATTTTAATTCTAGTAGTATTGTTTCTGATTTTGGGTGGGTAGTTATATATATATATATATATATATATATAATTGTTAATTGACTTTGGACTTTGTAATCATGGTTGATTTTGCATCTAAGAAACTGAATACGGGTGAAAAATATAGTTTTTTTCAAATGGAAATTAAATTTGAATGTACCACAATTAAAAAAAAAAGTAAAAATACATTATGAAGTCAAATTTATCAAACCAATACAAAGTTGAAGCAAACCCACGTATAGAAGAATGCTTTTATTTCAAGGCCTCCTCTTTGCTGCTAATGCAAACGACTTCATTCGCTGGCTATATACAAAGTTTACTCTTCTTCTCCTCTTCTTCTTTTTTTTTTTTGTGAGATAATGCAATTTTAACTTGGTTAGCTTGTGATGTTATATTTTCCCTTTGATTGTGTGTTTACACTTATTTTTTTCTTTTTCAAATTACACATTATTGGATGAATTTTGTTTAAGAGAAGTAAAGATATCATGGTACAAAAATTTGAAAAATGTGTGAGTACTGTCGTGGAAGATTTTTCAATTTTGAGGTATAGTGCGATTGAATATATTTTCATCTCATTTCATTTTATTTGGATAGAGAACAATGAGCGGGAAAAATCTAGTGACCTGAAAAAATAGTTTTGGAGATAGTGATAGATTTTGAGATAAAAATATAATGATTACTTATGATACGATATGGAAATAGAAAACACTGATAGAAAATTGTTGGTATTTATAAATATGGGTTCGAGTGAATAATATTGAGTTTTATATGAAAATGTGCATTAATTTATTTTTTTAAATGTGTAGATAACATTGATAAGAGAAAAGGTGGAAATTGATGAATAGTGTATTTTCTGATTATTTTTTTTTTATCCATTTACAACATTAGCCAAAAAATAGTTTGAGACCCACGTGTTGCTTGGATTTTGAGAATAAATTATTAATCTGATAAATATTTATTTATATATATAAAGATGTCGTTATTGTCGCATAATATAATTTTTAACTATCTATGACTCTTTAACTCTCAATATTCGAAATAAAGTTGACCCGTAAGTTACACAAAAATTACAAATTACACTTTTATAACTTTTTGATATTATAAATGGCACTCTGATTTCAAATTTAAGATTTATTTAGTATTATATTATAACATTTTATTACAAAAGTCCACAATAGGTATGTGGCCCAACAATTATTTGGTAGTTTTTTTTAATGATATTTCATATTTTTTCTTTTTTAGATTTATAAAATAATTATCTAAAAGTTAATCACACATTATTATATATAGAATAATAATATTATAGAATAATTATTTAATTACTTTTCTATATTTATTTAACATACTTCATAATCCCTTAACGACTTATATTATTATTCTATAATATTTATAAGGTTTTCTTTTATTTTTAATACTGATTAAATAATTATATAAACTTATACAATAACTTATTATATAATTCTTTTTTTGATTTCAAAGTTTGAGATTTATTTAGTATTATATTATAATATTTTATTGTTTACAATAGTTCTCAGTTGATTAAGTGTCCCAAGACCTCATTTTTTAAATACTTGTTGTTGTTGTTGGTGGTGGTGTTTATTTGGTATTTTATATTTATATCATTAAATATTTTTATTTATTTTTTTAGATTTATGAAATAATTATTTAAATGTTAAATCATACCTTATTATATTCTTATCTAATTTAATAGTAATTTGAATTCTTTTTATAATAATTATAACATTTTTATTATGTTTTTCATTCTTAATATATTAAATAATTATTCATGATTACATATTTACTTTTATATATTTATTTAAATTACTTTATAATTTTAATGACTATATTAATAATATATATATATATATATATATATATATTTATATCTTTTTTGTTTCTTAAAATTTATTAATTAGTTATATAAATTTAAATAATAGTTTATTATATATTTATTCTGATTTCAAGTATTTAAATTTATTTAGTATTGTATTATAAAATCTTATATTGGGCTATAAAATTTCTCAATTAACTTAGACCCAAAACCTCTTTTTTAACACCCCTTTTTTGTTAATTTGATATTCTTTTACAATATTTATTTTTTATTTTTATTCATACTTTATTATATCTTTATTTAGTTTAAAAGTATATTGATATTTATTTTATAATATTTCATAACATTTATATTATGTTTTTTTATTTTTAAATATATCATGTAATTATTCTTGATTAAATACTTATTTAACTTGCTTTACAATTTTTTAAAAACTTGTTTTATTATTCTATAATATTTTTATTATTTTTTTATTTTTTAAATATATATTAAATGATTATATAAATTTAAACAGTTTTTTTTTTCTGATTTCAAGTTTTGAGGCTTATTTAGTATCATATTATATGGAACTTCTACACTGCCGTGAGGGCACCATTCTTTACTTAATCACAACCATTGGATCAAACGTTGGTTACAAATATTGGTAAATGAATGGATGTAAATGCAGGAGGGTGGGGGGCATGGTGCCTTCACGACACCGTAGTCATTTCCTATATAATAACATTTTATACTTTAATGTTCTTTTTATTTCCATTTTTCTTAATTTGAAAAATATTTGTTTTCAATTTATTTTTATATTTATGAGAAGTATTATTTTGTATTAAGGTTAAAAATGAATTTATGGTAAGTTATGTCGATCAACGTAAGTGGTCGACGAGGTCTCTGTCACGACCGTCGATGCTCCGTCGATCGACGTATGTGGTCGACGAGGTCTCTGTCTCGACCGTCGACGCTCCGTCGATCGACGCTTGTGATCGATGAATTGGACCTTTTTACGGGGTTTTGGAACTGCCGTTAACACTGCCGATTTTACGGCGGTTCAATAACCGCCATAAAAAGCTCTTTCGATCGACGCATGTGGTCGACGAAATGGTCCCTTTTACGGCGGTTTTTGAACCGCCGTAAAAGCGGTAGTGTTAACGGCGGTTCTAAAACCGCCATAAAAAGGGCAGTTTTAACGGCAGTTCAGAAATCGCCGTAAACGACAACGGCGGTGCTTTCTACAACGGTTCCAAAACCGCCGTTAAAAGTCTTTCAGAAACCGCCGTAAAAAATGTGTTCTGCAGTAGTGGTGGTGGAGTTGGTGCTAAAAGTGAAAGAACATTGGTTCAAACCCCATGTCTTAAATAATTTTTTGTTATGTACACATGTACAATGACACATCAGCTACCATGTAAAGCCCTCAACTTAGGTGAGTAGCAGTACATGTCAATTAGCCATTTGACATGTCAGAAACAGAGCGAGGAGAGCGCGACACGTGTTAACTGAAGCAACGATTAACTGACAAATATAGGCTAAAATTTATCGCAATAAGTATAATGAGGTTCTTTTTTCTCTAGTGGAATGAATAATTTGTACATATTTGTATGTGTTCTTAGTGTATTTTTGCTTCGCATATTGTGTGTTTTGTCGGGTTTTAGGTTTCTATTGTTCTTGTTTCTTTTCTTTTTAGTATTTTTCGTTTCTTATTTTATTTTATGTTTTTCTTCTTTGTTTTATAAGTATTAGTCTTATTTATGTTTGATTTTCTCTTACAGCTTCGAGACGACGAAAACAGGACGAGCGACGAGACGAAACCCTGCAGGCGCCGCAATGCAATGCCCGCGTCGACGCCAGAAGAGCTCGCGTCGATCGACGCTCTGCCCGCATCGACCGACGCTCCGTCGACGCATAGCTTCTGAAGCGTCGATCCTTATTGCGTCGATGTCGACGCATCGCCTCTGAAGCATCGAACCTAATTGCTTCGATCGACGCTAGGTCGACGCATAGCCTCTGAAGCGTCGATCTTGGCTCGTGTCGATCGACGCACTACCTGGTCGACGCGTGCAGCCCGCTCGCGTCGATCGACGCCCTGTCGACGCACTTGCGGTTGAGCGGTTTTTCTTGGATAAATCTATAAAAACCGGTTGATTCTTCATTTTAATTATCAAACTTCGTGGGGGCAAGGTCCAGAAAACTCAGAGATACAATCCTCTTCCCATTTTCAATATTTTTGAAGACTTCATTCGAAGATCGCGTCGGAGACTCGTTTTTACATTCTACGTCGCTCATAGTCATCGTTCATCGTTGAAGTTTGATCATTCGCTGCGTATTCTTCATGAAATATAAGTTGTAGTTCCTGCTTTTGTAATTTGGCTTTGGACTTAGTTTCATATGTTTTACGTTTCATTATTAGTATGCTAGTTTAGTAATTTAAGTGTTTTCGAATTGCTAGTTTAATGATGATGCTTTGTCATTTTTAATATCTGAATTTTAATGCTTTCAATTAGGTTTAATTGGTTAACTAGATTTTAATAATTGCATGCTCGTCTTTGAATTTGTAGTTGTAGAATTCTTGAATCAAAATGGATCGTGTGTTTAATTATAAAATCGTTGAACAAATATTTATTGACGCCGATTGCAATTCCTCGTGATTCGACTAGGATCAACTTATCGCCTACAATAGCTTCGTTCTCTTGCGGACGAGCTTTTCATTTTTAAAAGCGAAAAAGTTCGATTCAAAATTTGGCGCCGTTGCCGGGGAATTGACAAAGGCTGTCCAAAAATGTTTGTTCGTATATGTTTAGTTTAGTTTGTTAAGTTTATGTTATTGTGTCTCGACTGTTTTAATCTGTTTGTTAGTGAATGCAAGGACGTAGGTCCTTGGGTGGAGAAATATTACCTTTAGTCGACAACATCCAACGGGTGAATCGAGCACGATTGACGTCAATCGCTGAATCATCAATGGCTTCATCCGGAACAAATACGTCGGAACCAATCCAACCGGAAACTCGAGATGAACAGAATAGTATACCCAATCCACCACCTTTTAATCAAGATCAGTTCAATCATCACGTTAACAATCAAGGCATGCAACTGAATCAACAACAAATGCCTTATTTCTTTCATCAACAACAGTTCAATCAATAACAACAATTTCATCCTCGAGGACAGTACGTTCCATTTAACCGGCCGTTTCATCAACATGAGCCTTAACCGGCTCGTATGCGTGAATTTGCTCGGCCCGTGATTGGCCCATCTACATCATGCATTCGTCTAGGCCCAGCAGCCCGAGATTATGAGCTTAAGGCAATTCATTTCAATCTTTTGCCTTCCTTCTACGGGCGTTTGCACGAAGATCCGATAACCTTCATTCGAAAATTTTACTCGATTATCCAAACATTTCCTTTGCAAGGACTGAATGAAGATCAGTTGAAAATGAGATGTTTCCCATATACGTTGAAGGACAAGGCGGAGACCTGATTTTTGTTGTTGGAGCCCGATTCTCTTACAAATTGGGACATGGTGTATGATCGCTTCATGGGAAAATATTTTTCAAATCAAATGACGTCTCACCTCCAAGTAAAGATAGCGTCATTCAACCAGATAGAAAACGAAACGTTCCACGAAGCTTGGGAATGCTTTAAAGAATTTTTTAAACAATGCTCACATCATCATTATCCACCCGAGCTCGTTAATCAATTCTTTTATGATGGGCTTATTCTTACATTTTAGTATATGGTGGACAATGCACTAGGGGGAGAGATTGGATCACGTACCGCTCAAGAAGTATGAGACATTTGCGAGTCGATAAGTTACAATTCTCAACAGAAAAGCTCGCGATCGAAGAAGGTAGCTGTACATGAGATCGAGATGGCACATGACGATTCCTATAGACTTGATGAGTTAACGAGGCAGGTGGCCTCTTTGCAAACTCAAAACACGCTTTTATCTCAAGGCATTTCTTCTTCACAAGAAAAGTGTGGCATTTGTGGTGTGTATGGACATGGCGCGAATTTATGTCAAGTAGTGTTCGAACAGGTTGATGGAACCAATGAACAAGCACTCGCTATTCAAGGTTATCAAGCGAATCAAGTCGGGCAGGGGTATCAAAACTATAATTCACGCAACAATAAACTTAATTGGTGGAGAGATCATCCAAATTTCTCATGGTCAAATCCTAATAATGCGGCGAATCCGATACCGAACCAAAGGCCACAAAATAACTTTGTTCCCCAACAACCATATCAACAACAATGGGGACAGGGTCAATTTTCATTCTCAACTCGACCAATGCAACAATCACAACCGCAAGGACAATGTCAAGTACCATTTCCTCCACATCCGCAGGGGCAAGTTCAAGTACCTTTGCCTCCACCACCACCAACTCAAGCACCCGTTTCACCAGCACTCGAAGAGACATTGCGTACGTTTATGCAACGCACTGACTCAAATTTCCAACGCACTGAATCAAATTTGCTACGTGCTGACAAACGGATGGATAAGCTTGAAACGGCTCTTGGCCAACTCGCCAAGCAAGTGGGAAAGAACGAGCAAGGGAAGTTACCAAGCCAATCATCACAAGTCCAAGCAGTTACGATTCGGAGTGGTCGCAATGTGGATAATCAAGTTGCATCTCCCGATGAGACCTCTAATGGTGAAAACAGCAATCCAAAAGATAATAAAGTCGAGGAGCCCATTACCAAGTCGCCGCATCATGTTGAAAAGCATGTTGAACCTAAGAAGACTCTTCACAAGGCCTCTAATCAGTATCGGCCTCCTATTCCTTATCCAAGTCATCTTCAAGGAGAAAAGCAAGATAATCAATTTCTTGATCTTTATAATATGCTTTCTAAGGTTAACGTTAATTTACCTTTGCTCGATGTTATAAGAAATGTTCCCGTATGTTAAGTTTTTAAAGACTTGGCATCCAAAAAAAGAAGATTTTATGAAAATGAAAAAGTTTGTATTTCAAATGCGGCGAGCGTAATCTTACGAAACCCCCTTCCCCTAAGGAGAGTGACCCTGAGAGTTTTTGTATTAAAATCACTTTGGGAAATGGAAAAGAAACTTGGGGCATGCTTGATCTTGGGGCGGGAATCAATTTGATGCCTTCGTCTATTTCTGAGCAGTTTGACTTAGGTACACTCAAGCCGACGAGGATGAAACTCCAACTAGCCGACCAGTCGGTTCGTTACCCACGAGGAATTATTGAAGATGTGTTGGTGCAAGTTGGGAGTTTAATTGTGCCTGTTGGTTTTGTGATCCTTGATGTGGGAGATGTTCAAGAAGATAACCGGGAGCATACGATTTTGTTGGGACGTCCTTTCATGGATACAACAAATACCTTGATTGACGTGAAGAACGGAAGCATGACTTTGTCCATTTTGGACGAGTCGGTCACATTTTCCATTCATGATCTTCATGCTACTCCACATCGTCCATGAATGCTGATTGTTCGTTTGTTGATTCCGTTGAGCCAATCGTACAAGCTGAATTTGAAGACGAGTCTGAGAGGACAGTTGGTTCGAGCAAAATTCCGAGGGCATAATCGACCTTTTTGAGATTATTGCGGAGAAATCGGATAGCGAACCAAAACCCGAGCTTAATCCACTTCCAAATCATCTCAAGTACATCTATCTTGAAGAAGGTGAAAATAAGTCGGTGATTATTTTTACCGAGTTGACACAAGAAGAAGAAGATGCTTTGATCAAAGTTCTTAAAAGATTTCAAGGAGCAATTGGTTGGAGTTTGGGGGATATCAAAGGAATTAACCCGGCCACATGCATGCATCACATCGTGCTAGAAGATGGTGCAAAGCCAGTTTGGGAGGGTCAGCGTCGTTTAAACCCTACTTTTATGGAGGTTGTGAAGAAGGAGATTTTTAAGTTGATCGATGAAGGGATCATCTTCGCTGCACCCGATAGTGAATGGGTGAGCCCCGTCCATGTTGTACCAAAAAAGGGTGGGATTACGATCATCGAGAATGACAAAGGAGAAATTATACCAACACGATTGACTACGGGATGGCGGATGTGTATCGACTTCCGAAAGCTAAATGCCACCACACAGAAAGATCATTTTCCACTTCCCTTCATCGACCAGTTACTTGACAAGTTGGCCGGACACCAATACTATTGCTTTTTAGATGGGTTGTCCGGATATTATCAAGTTGCCATAGCACCGGAAGATCAGAAGAAGACAACGTTTACTTGTCCTTTTGTAACCTTCGCCTTCCGGAGGATGACTTTTGGACTATGCAACGCACCGACGACTTTCCAACGCTGCATGCATCCCATCTTCACGGACATGATAGACGACTATCTTGAGGTATTCATGGATGACTTTTTAGTTTTTGGCTCATCTTTTGCTTCATGTCTTGAGAATTTGTCTAAGGTGCTTGAACGATGTGTAGATAGTAATTTAATGTTAAGTTGGGAAAAAAGTCATTTCATGGTTAGAAGTGGTATTGTACTTGGTCATATTGTGTTGAGTCATGGTTTGGAGGTCGATAAGGCCAAAGTTAATGTTATTGAAAGTTTGCCTCCTCCCACGAATGTTAAGGGTATTCGTAGTTTTCTTGGACATGCGGGCTTCTACTGGCGATTTATTAAGGATTTTTCCAAAGTTAGTCGCCCGCTTTGTCATTTGTTAAGTAGCGATGTTCCATTTGTTTTTGACGAATCATGCTTAAATGCTTTCAATTTTCTTAAGAAAAAGTTAACCACGGCTCCGGTGGTCGTTGCCCCAAACTGGTCCCTTCCCTTTGAGATTATGTGTGATGCGTCAAATGACACCGTGGGGGCCGTTTTGGGTCAACGTGTGGATAGTCTCCTTCGAGTCATTTATTACTCGAGTCTTATGTTAAACGAGGCTCAAAAGGAACTATACAACCACCGAGAAAGAACTTTTGGCTGTGGTATTTTCTTTGGAAAAGTTTCGATCCTATATTATTGGTTCAAAAGTTGTCGTCCATAGTGATCACGCGGCTCTTCGTTATCTTTTTAATAAAACACAAAGCAAGCTGTGTTTGATTCGTTGGATTCTTTTGTTACAAGAGTTTGATGTTGAAATAAAAGATCGTAAAGGTTGTGAAAATGTAGTTGCGGACCATTTGTTCCGACTGGATAGAGAGGGAGTGCGTGAATTTGGTTGTTTGAATGATGTTTTTCCATATGAGTTAACATGTGTTATTTCTTCGTTTAATACTCCATGGTTTGCCGATATTGTTAACTTACTTGCTTGTGGCTACTTGAGTGTCAATTTATCCTTCCAAGAGAGGAAGAGATTTCTTTCTAAGTGCAGGGATTACTTTTTGGATGACCCGTTCTTGTTTCGGTTCGGGAAGGATGGACTTATTCGACGATGCATCCCTGAGGAAGAACAGAAGAGCATTCTTCCATTTTGCCATGATCAGCAGTGCGGAGGGCATTTTGGAGGTCAGAAAATGGTTTACAAGGTCCTCCAATCCGGGTTTTATTGGCCTGGGCTATTTAGAGATGCACATGAGTTCGCTAAGACATGTGATCGATGCCAGCGCATGGGAAACATTGGCAAACGTGACGAGATGCCGCTAACGAGCAATTTGGTAGTGGAGATTTTCGATGTGTGGGGCATCGATTTTATGGGACCATTTCCGGCTTCATTTGGCTATGAATATATTTTGGTTGCCGTTGACTATGTGTCCAAGTGGGTCGAGGCTATTCCCACGAGAACGTGTGATGCAAAAGTTGTGCTCAAGTTTATTCGAGAGCATATTTTTAGTAGATTTAGCTTTCCGCGTGCGATCATTAGTGATGGGGGTGCACATTTTTTGTAACCGGTCTTTTGAGAAATTGATGGCAAAATACGGGGTGAAGCACAAGGTGGCCACGGTGTATCATCCACAAACGTCGGGCCAAGTGGAGACGAGTAATGGACAAATCAAAACAATTCTGGAAAAAACCGTTCAGCCGAGTCGCAAGGATTGGTCGGCTAAGCTTGTTGATGCTTTATGGGCTTATCGAACAGCATACAAAAATGTTTTGGGAACCAGCCCTTATCGAATGGTTTTTGGTAAAGCTTGTCATCTTCCAGTGGAAATGGAGCATCGGGCATATTGGGCGATTCGTGCGGTGAATTTTGACTTGACACAAGCTGGTAACCAGCGAGGACTGCAATTGGAGGAGCTCGATGAAATTAGAAATGAGGCATACGACAACGCGGACATCTACAAAAAGAGGGTTAAGGCTTATCACGACAAGAAGATTGTTCACAAAGATATCCAAGTTGGCATGCATGTGTTGTTGTTTAATTCTTGTGTCCGTTTATTTCCCGGGAAGCTCAAATCACGTTGGAGTGGCCCATCCCTTGTTACTGAAGTTTTCCCATATGGAGCTGTGCGTTTGGTAAATGAGGCAACCAAAGAAAGTTTTCAAGTGAACGGCCATCGTGTGAAGCTGTATTTTCAAGGTTCGAGATTGCTTCAAGAAAAGGAGAGTGTGACTCTCGTTGACCCTTGTTTGGAATAGATGGGAGACTTCGTCAAGCTAAGTAACGTTAAACAAGCGCTTCTTGGGAGGCAACCCAAGTTTTCTAACTTTATTTGCTTTTGTGTGTTTTTGTTTCTTTCTGTTTTAGGTTCCCCTCGACTTTGAAGCCCGTTGGATGGTCTTAGATGCTCGACCCATTATCACAAGCACGATTTCAGGGACGTATCTTTCTTTCTCTTCATTTTCCCATACTTTACTGAATTTTTCATCTTGTATACAATGTGGACATTGTATGGTTTAAGTGTGGGGGGGTTTGTCCTTGGTTTGGGGTCTAAATTTTTGTATGCTTGCTTGTGGTTGATTTGAGTTGTGTGTATTGTTATTGACTGGAACCTTGACGAAGTGACGTGGTTAGATTCTTTGGTTAGGATATTTAGACTTCCGTTCGAATAATAGTGTAATTATGGGGAATGAAGTGTACTTAATCTATGAAGTGCCTTGTCTTCTGTTCTATTCTTGTTTCGTTCCAAAGAGTTGAATACTCTCTACTAGCATCGTTTTCATTTAACCTCTATAGGATTTTATGTAATTTTTCTTTTTATTTTGGAGACGTTAAAACTCCACGGGCGTTATTGAAGAAGGTTATCAGTTGCACTTAGCAACGTAAGATTGGAGTCAATGAACTCTCGGTGTTGTTTGATGTAAATTATGTTCGTTTTGTACCTTATCTCTATGGGTACTCATAAAAAAAAAGGAAAACAAAGAAAAAGAAAATAAAAAAAAGAGAAAAAGAAAAAGAAAAAAAATAATAAGTACAAGAAGAGAAAACCTTGTACAAGTTGAGTTCTTATTTTTATTTTTATTTTCTAGATTGTTTTGTTAAAGAGGTGTATAAATGACTGGGCTAGTCGGGTGACGATTTGGCGGTTTGAGTAGGGATAGACTTTAGTCGAGGTATAGATGGGTGACGTACACGGAGGTCAACTCGTTAATTTTAGGTGTTCGGAAGCTAGTCTAAATCTCTTATCTCAACGTTATCGTGTCGTCCTTTTAGTTGAGTTTTTAGTCGATCTAATGCATTAACTTCTTGAATCATATTGATGCATTAGTAATTAAGTCATCGGGTAATTAGCTTTTCCTTGTCTACGTTTAGATTAGATTTTGCTTGAGGGCAAGCAAAAAGCTAAGTGTGGGGGAGTTGATTTGTACATATTTGTATGTGTTTTTAGTGTGTTTATGCTTCGCATATTGTGTGTTTTGTCGGGTTTTAGGTTTCTATTGTTCTTGTTTCTTTTCTCTTTAGTATTTTTTGTTTCTTATTTTATTTTATGTTTTCTTCTTTGTTTTATAAGTATTAGTCTTATTTATGTTTGATTTTCTCTTACAGCTTCGAGACGATGAAAACAGGACGAGCGACGAGACGAAGCCCTGCAGGCGCCGCAATGCTGTGCCCGCGTCGACGCCAGAAGAGCTCGCGTCGATCGACGCTCCATCGACGCAAGGTCAACACATACTTTCTGAAGCGTCGATCCTTATTGCGTCGATGTTGACGCATCGCCTCTGAAGCTTCGAACCTAATTGCATTGATCGACGCTAGGTCGACGCATAGCCTCAAGCGTCGATCTTGGCTCGTGTCGGTCGACGCACTGCCTGGTTGACGCGTGCAGCCCGCTCGCGTCGATCGATGCACCGTCGACGCACTTGCGGTTGAGCGGTTTTTCTTGGAGAAATCTATAAAAACCGGTTGTTTCTTCATTTTAATTATCAGACTTCGTGGGGGTAAGGTCCAGAAAACTCATAGATACACTCCTCTTCCCATTTTCAATATTTTTGAGGACTTCGTTCGAAGATCGCGTCGGAGACTCGTTTTTACATTCTATGTCGCTCATAGTCGTCGTTCGTCGTTGAAGTTTGATCATTCGCTGCGTATTCTTCATGAAATATAAGTTGTAGTTCCTGCTTTTGTAATTTGGCTTTGGACTTAGTTTCATAAGTTGTACGTTTCATTATTAGTATGCAAGTTTGACTATGCTAGTTTAGTAATTTAAGTGTTTTCGAATTGCTAGTTTAATGATGATGCTTTCTCGTTTTTAATATCTGAATTTTTATGCTTTCAATTAGGTTTAATTGGTTAACTAGATTTTAATAATTGCATGCTCGTCTTTGAATTTGTAGTTGTAGAATTCTTGAATCAAAATGGATCGTGTGTTTAATTATAAAATCATTGAACAAACATTTACTGACGCCGATTGCAATTCATCGTGATTCCACTCGGATCAACTTATCGCCTACAATAGCTCCGTTCTCTTGCGGACGATCTTTTCATTTTTAAATGCGAAAAAGTTCGATTCAATGAATACAAAGAATTTTAGTATACAATCGCACCATTGGGTTTAGCTAGTTTTTATGTTACTTCGAGTTTTAATTACAATGTTTTTATCCATGAGCACATGATTGATAAATTTGATTACGATTTATATACACGCAATGGCGAGCAGGACTGACAAATTAGGATGAGTCCAATATTTAAGAAAAAATCATATAAGTTCATTATTATTATTATTTTAACATTGTGTGGACGAAAATGAGAATTAGTTCATAGGAATACTTTTTAAGAAAAATCATATAAATTCAT
This sequence comes from Phtheirospermum japonicum, assembly GCA_014905375.1. Lineage (NCBI taxonomy): Eukaryota > Viridiplantae > Streptophyta > Magnoliopsida > Lamiales > Orobanchaceae > Phtheirospermum > Phtheirospermum japonicum. Next base: position 802,764 of record BMAC01000200.1, read on the forward strand.
TATTATTATTTTTACTTTTAATTATTTAACTTGTATAGAAAAAAGTAGGTGGGTTGTCCAAGGTGCACTATGATAAAAGTTCAACTCTGATATGATAAATATCAATATATGTTTTCACAAATTTATATATATATTAATCATCTTTACTATTATAAATAAATCTCAATGTGAAAAATGAATAAATTTCATAATATAGATGAACACACAACGGTGATATGATCATGTATAAAAGTAAATCACCATTGTATTCAATGTTTATCTTTGGGAGTGCAGTACAATATACATCCGTGTACTTGTAACAGTTGCAAAGTATTTCAACGATTAAAACTTAATTGATAATGAGAACTTTGGAAAACTGGCACCTTTTGGCTCACTTTTAAAATCTTGGGTTGTTAAATAAGCATAAGATTATTTATTTGGATCGTAATTCGTTTCATCCTAAAGGAGTTTGTCATTAACCGTGAGCAACGTATGTGACAATATTCATCTTTAGAAAAAAGTGTTCAACGCTCAATTATATTTAAACCTTGCATCAATATTTTTCACATTTCTAAGAAAATCACACACATATTTACTAAAAATCTAATACGAATATTTTGTTTTCTCAGAGATGACTACCGTTAATTTTGTGACAACCATTAATTTTGTGACATGTGACTGTGTGCACATACAAGGAGTTTTAGTCTTGTCATCAAATATTGAAAGAATGAAGATAAGTATCCCTACTCCTAAAACATATATAAATTCTTATTCTAATGCGAGATGAATATATGCAACAATATAATTCTACACAGAGTTTCAATTGTAAAGAAGCATTTATTAATTGTTTGCATGTTTAGCATGAAGATAACTAATTAATATTTGGTTTTGAATGACATCAGCTTTATTTCAGGCACAATACGTGAAGAATCACTTGAAATATGAAATTAGAATTTGTAATCAAACTCAATAGATTTCATCCGCACCTAGGCTTGTTGAAAAATTGTGGATGAGCGAACTTTAGCTGCTGGATTTAAAAACGGAAGCGGTTATGAAGAATCGATTTAGTCGGCTATGCCTTTTGAATAGGGTAAAATACAAAACTACCTATATTTAAGATAGGTTTTTAAAAATTACGCTCACAGTAGGAATATTGAAAATATACGAACTCACAAACTTTTTACTCAAAAATACGAACATAACCGCTGAAGAAGAAACTGCTCATGAAGAAACTGTTGCACGTAGAAACTTTACACATTTTCCTGCCGGCAGGTAATAGGCTTAAAACTCTATTTACACACTTTCCTGTCGGCAGGAAAGAGTAAAAAATATTTTTTATTTTTTTATAAACTCTATTAACACACTTTCCTGCCGGCAGGAAAGAGTAGAAAATAGTTTTTATTTTTATTTTTTTTATAAATTCTATTTACACACTTTCCTGCCGGCAGGAAAGAGTAGATTTTTTTTAGATAAGATGTGATATTATATTTTATTTATATATATATATATATATATATTTACAACGTCCAGTTATATGATTCTTGTGAATTTGCTTTTTAAGAAAACCCGACTCTATACTTGCATAGCACACAACGTCCACAACTCAGTTTTTATCATTACAATTTCATATCTTTCATTTTTCATATTTGGAATTTCACCCCTCTCAATTTTTATATTTAGAATTTCACCCCTCTCAGTTTTCATATTTGCAAGAGACAAAAAAATTAACAGTTAATGGGGGTATGCAGAAGCTGGTGTCGCCACCCGGACATGAGCACTCACACGCGCCGAAGTAAATCGAACGCAACACGCAAAGAAATGGAGTGCAGAAATATTTTAATTGCAAGAGACAACAGATAGACAATCGAAAGTATGTGTGTAAGCTTTTGTCACCACACGGGCGTGACTGTTTCTTCTTCGGATTAATGACGAGTTTTTGAAGTTTTTTTTTTCTTGGTAATTAATAAAAGTAAACATATAAGCTATAAGCTTTAGTTTGTATGCTATAAGTTATAAGCTTTAGTCTAGAAGCTATGACACTTCCAGTTTTATTTATTTTTTAAAATCAATTCTACATTAAAAATAGAATTAAAACAAGAAGGCAGAATTAGTATATCATTCTCCTTAACCAAAAACAATGCTGACACTTCCAATTGATTACAAAACAAAATAAATTGTATATCTACTTAAAAGCATATATTTTTCTATAGTGGCTGAAACCAAAAAAAAACAAAAAAACAACTGAATAAATCAACTTAAAAGCATATATCTACTAAAAAGCATATATCTACTAAGATTATTCGTCTTCTCCTGGTTGCCATCAATAAAATCCACGGGTGTTTCCATAGACAGTGGAGATAGGCATACAGGCTCCCAACTCAAACTGATGACAACCCACGAATGCTTCCAACAGACCAAAGAATCTCACTTCTAACTCCCTATTCACAAAAATAAAATAAAAAATTATAAGCACATATAATCACAAATTTACACCAGAATGGTTACCAAACTACCAACAAACCTTCATAGGTTCTTCCTCTTTGTAATTATTAGGTGATCGTGCTCCTTCACTTTGTCCAGCAACCCCTCCACCATGATTGCCACATTCATTACCCTAAATACTCAAGATAAAAGAAATCCACATACAAGATTTTAACTGAATAATAAYTACTATCACCAAAAAAATAGCAGTACATAAGATTAAGAAAATTTACCATCTTAATAGATTGCAACTCTGCTAATACTTTGTCAACAAAATCCTTAAGTAAGTCTTTTATAGCATTCACATCATTTGCCATGTCAATTTGCTTATACAAATCGTAAAGCCGACTATACTCTTCAATGGCTAGAACACCTCTTCGTGATGAACTTGATGGATGATCGTTATGCTATAAACATATACACAAATCAGAACACAAAACTTTATATTGCAATTTACAAAGATCAACAAAAACAGTAAAAATAAAGGAATGCCAATAAGTATATAACCAACYTCATTTCTAACCCTCTTCCTAGCATATGAAATACGTCCCTTCTTTTTATCCACGTTTATTGATTTTCGCCGATATATTCGAAAACCAGAATCAGAATCACTCGTAGAGTCCGTTGTAGCATCGCAATCGTTTTTCATTATCACTGTAAAAATAAACATTAGTTTTCAAATGGAAAACTCTTCAATTATACATGTAATTGGGGGGAAAAATTAAATGATCCAGTTGGCATAAAACTTAAAGAGGAAACCACATTTAGGGAGTGTTGAAAACACTTATGCCTTTCAATTCCAATTTAATGAAAAAAAAAATTAGAAACTTGCAAATATTTGTATTTCCCGCTAAAACCTGGAACTAGTCGGATGGAGTAGATAATCCTAACAATCACTTAAATTAATTAATTAACTGATTTCTTGATTAAAGGAAAAAATACTAACCTCGTACGGAGCTTTTGTCACCTTTAAAATCTGGAAATATCTTGATAATTGATTGTGAATTTACGAAGTTGGGAGGAAGTATGAGAAAAATTGCAACTAGAGATACAAACCGAGTTATGGCATGTGAACAGAATTTATACCATTTACGTATATGAGTTTAAGCTTTTATCCCACTAATTTCCCCCACTAAGGCCACGTTCACATTGCCGCAAACTCTCATCTCTCGTAAAAATAAGGATATTAATAAAAAAGATATGTAATTAAGTAAAGAAAAGAATAATTCTCGTATAATCATAAAAATAATTTAGAAATCGTAAAATTATAAAAAAAAAAAAAAAAGATTACATGGTATTTTAGCATGAAGATAACTAATTAATATTTGGTTTTGAATGACATCAGCTTTATTTCAGGCACAATACGAGCAGAATCACTTGAAATATGAAATCAGAATTTGTAATCAAACTCAATAGATTTTATCCGCACCTAGGCTTGTTGACAAATTGTGGATAAGCGAACTTTAGCTGCTGGATTTAAAAACGGAAGCGGTTATGAAGAATTGATTTAGTCGGCTATGCCTTTTGAATATAGATCATTTGTGTGGAATCCAAATCAGATCAAATGATGGGCCTTGGTTTGGGTCATAAGTATTGGGCCCTGTATTAGTGTTGTTTTGGGCTTAATATTGAAAGATGACCATTTTGTAGTAGTGGACCAGATAGATAATAAATCTGGGCTTAATTGCTGAATTGGGTCTGAATTTGAACATTGGCCTATGTGCTTAATTAAAAGTGAGAGATTGCATTATTTCCATTCGTTGTAAACGAAAGACATCTCTAAAACTTAATTCACTTCGGAAAAATGTGAATAAAGTTTGTTTGATTTAGTGGTTGAATATATAAAACATTCAAGCAGTATTTAAAGCTAGTCAAGGCTTTAAAGGTGGAATTGAGAATTACGCTAAATATCATTAATACGAGTACAATTCTTCGCTTCACATTATTAATTAATGGCCTTATGAAAGTGTAATTATTACTTGACTTTCGAGTCAAGTTTTGAGTAGTGTGTATTTTGTTTCATAATAGAAATAGTAGAATTATAGTAATTTCTTCTACGAGTATGTCATAAAGTACAAAATGGAATTCGTGAGTTTGAATGATGGGAAAAGTGATGTTCTATTAAGAAGTAAAGAGAAGACTTTGAAAAGTTTTAAAGATTTTGAGTTTATTTGATTTAATCAAATGTATTTAGATATTGTGAAATAAATTCTAGAAACCCAAATAAAATTGATGGAAATCAAATGGTGGAGTTGATGCACTAACGAACCTCATACATTAATTCTACGAATACTAAAAAATAATTATTTCGCAAATAATTATTCTATAGCGAAGCGCAGATCATCTAGTGTTGATATTAATTTTGTACATATCTTGATTTTATTTGAATTTTGGTTTACTTGTTGGTTAATAAGTATATGTATAATATTTAGTGTGATTATTTTATTGTATTTGTTGTCACCTGCTTTCATTTCATTTTTATATTGTATTTGACTACTGAACAAAAAGTTGGATGAAGAGAATGAATTTATGAAAAATTTTAGAATGTGAAATGAGTGTGGGTCATACTAATGCTAGGGTGCGTCTTATTAGAAAGAGTACTAATAATAATGATAAATGTACACGTAATCTACTCACTTGTAATAAAGTTTTCGTGTTGGTGTTGGGGGATTTGATGATACTTTATGGGCGAGGGACATAGTGGTCGAATTTCAGAGTAGTTCTTTATGCAGAATAAATTAGTTGAATGCATCGTATTTGGTATTGCAGTATCCTTTGTTGTTACCTTATGGGAGATGGTTACATAGAGGATATTCTATTTACGGAAAGAAATGAAAACTGAGAAGGGACATAAATAAATTAAGTGTCTGTGAATACTTTGCATTTAGACTTCATGATAGGGAGGATGAACCCTCTACTATTCTTTCGTGCAGATTGTTTCAGCAATATGTCGTGGATATGTAAACGATGGCTGAAACGACTTGATTAAATTATATTCAATTTAATCAAAAAAATACTTTGTTGTAATATCTATAGGGGGTTTGGCTTATGTAGTCATGCGCGGTGATACTGATCTGTTTGCCCAGAGCAATATTACACTTCCTTCTTCCTTTACTGTGGATCTTGCTTCATGATACAAAACTATCAAAATACGATGATCATATGTCGCAACGTTGGTTATCCTGATTTGTTCATAACATTCACATGTAATCTGATTTGGCATGAGATTATTTATTTCTTAGATGTTCGTAATTTTAGAATCAAGGATAGGCCGAACATCATCTGCAGAGCTTTTAAGGCGAAGCTAGTCGATCTGCTAAAAGATCTACGCCAGAATAAAATATTTAGAAAGGTTATTGTAGGTGAATAAAAATATAATCTAACATGATGAACTTTATAATATATTGTTTGATAATATATGTCGGTGTCTCTCTTTCTACCATCCAGTTTAGTATGTATTACTTTTCTAAAAGTATTTGTAGTTGTGTAAACAACAAAGTTGAAGAAGCGTGCATTACTGCATGCTCATATATTATTGTTCATGGTGAAAGAGGCCAAATATCCAACACCCGTAGATATAGATAGAATGATTTTGGCAAAAATACCTGATGAGACATTGGACCTTTCGTAATATGAATGTTTCGCCTGGAAAATACCAATTCGAAGATCACCCTATTCTCTCTTGCTGACTGCCTGACCTGCCCACACAAACACCTTAGAAAGGATCAAATCCTCTTTGAAGCTTAAGTAAGTTAAGTGCTTGGAGAATATCGGAATAAATGATTGGGAAGGATAATAATGTTACCTCCCTCTCTCTTGGATGAGATATTTATAACCCAAGTTAGTTAAGGGCCCTTTCGAGATCCCGGAGACAGGCCTGCGAATCTCGGACTGTTACGCAGATGACCCGAGCAAATTAATCCCCCTCGGGACGACCAGAGCAGCTTGAGCTTGGCCGATCTTCCCCTGTGCTCCTCGCTAGATCAAGATAAGCTTCTACCCTGGAGTCAAGCTTAGGTCGGGGTGAAGTTTTCTAAGTGGTTTATGCAGGCTCTCCCAATGTTTTCCCTAGTTGGGTCTTATAAAATTAGTTCTCTCATAACCTGAGGTGACCCATTCCCTGGGTCTTACAAATTTAGCCCGGTCTATCCTTTCCTGACCCCTAGATCTCCTTATTCCACTCACGGTGATACAGTGAGAAGCTCAGCTTGCTCTTCCTGAGTTGTCGTGAAACTTGGGACCTCTTCAGGTCGGCTAAGATTAGGTCGTATCAATGAAGTTGTGAAAAAATATATGATGCACAGACTGTATGGTATTATGAAAAAAACTTCTTCATTCATGGTTGAGGGTCGGTACACGAAGCATTTTCCAAAATAGTATGTGGATACTATGTCGATTGACGATGAGGGTTATCCACATTATAGGCATAGAGATAATAAGAGAACTCTCCATAAAGGTGGTACCCCCCCTCGACAATAGATATGTTATCCCTCACAACCATCGTCTGTTGATGAAGTACGGTACTTGCATTAATTTAGAATGGTGTAGCTAATCGAGGTCTATCAAGTATCTATTCAAGTATGTCAATAAGGGTCACGATCGTGAAATCGTTGCTATCTATCAGAGCATTGACTATGGTGAATCTGACAAACCCAGGGGCATAGCCAGGATTTTTTTGCATCCTTGGCTAGTCGGAATGCACATGGGTGATATTAGCCATTTAACTTTTGAAAAATAATTTTAGTTATAAAAGTGTTACTTAGTCATTTGAAAAAAAAAAAGGCTGGTATTTTCTCGGTGCTAGAATAAAAATAACAAAAAAACAGACAATTTAACTCAAAATGTTTGAAAAAATTATTTTTTAAACCAAAAAAATGCACCTCTAAAAAATACTTATTTTTAATTTTAAATATTCAATAGTCATATGAAAAAAAAATACTATCATGCAATTTTTCATAAAAGAAAATTCATTAATTATTGAATTAGTATTGATAAACTCTCATTACAAAGTTTTTTTAAATTACCAACCATCAATGATATAATTTATGAGTTTGGGCCAAAATAATTCAAATAGTTAGAATATAATAAAATTAACATGGGCTAATTTAATTAAATTGAGCTATTTTTTATTTTTTTAAACTATCAATTGAAAATAATAAAAGAATTTTTTTTTTTTACCATGGGCTGGAGCCCAACCCAGCCATTGGGGTGGCTCTGCCCCTGGACAAACCCATTGATGAAGTTAACATGTACTAACTGTAGGTATATTTTTTCGTGTGAGGTGGAGTGGAGGTCGTTGGTCTTCTAACTACAATATAAGTACCCTAATCACACACCTCAGCTTCAATCTGGAGAACGAGTAGAGCATTATTTATGAAGAGGATGAGGATATAGAGGATGTCCAAAATAAAAAAAAATAGTTAAGGAAAGCATGTTCCTTGAATGGATGGAGGAAAATAAGATATATCCCCAGACAAGACTTTTGACGTACGTAGAGACATCCTCAGAGTTTATATGGGATAAGTATGCAAGGAAGTGGAAGTCCAGACAACAAATTCCATGCATATGTAGGTTATATTATGTTCGCGCTGGCTATGGGGATAATAACCTGAGGTGTTTGCTTATTGTTGTCCGTGGAGCTACCTGCCACGCAGATTATAGGAAACACGATGGTGTTTAACATGTATTGTACTGCGAAGGAAGTTATGCATGGGGTTTGCTGGAAAATGATAGGGAGTATATCAATGGCATCACCGAAGAAAGTGAGTGTGTGTTCTCTCACTCTCTCAGGTGTCTATTTACGTCACTGTTGTTAACTGATAATCTTGTCAGTCCTGAGGATATATGGGATATATGGGATAAGAGTTGACAGTTTCTATTGGAAGATATGCTTCACAGGCAATGTCTAGTCTTTAGAAATCCAGGTAAATAGTCATAGTATTGTGTACTGAATCGAGATTCTAGTTTGTTGTATCTACTATATTAGTTATCTTATTGTGTTTATGTGTACTACAATTGAAATGTATCTAACTGTATGGTAAGACTAAAATTGAGCGAGTCTTAGATAAGTAATTTTACATTGGTAGAGATTGAGAAATTACTAAGAAGTCAAGGTAACAACCCGCACAATTATAATTATATTCCATTTCTGAATACTAATGGTAGTGGTGTTGGTCATAGTAGATTGATCCGGGATGAGTTGAACTACAATCATAGGGCATTGTTATCGGAGCATGCCGAACTTCTTTCAAAAATGACGAGTGAGCATAAAGTTTTGTAATCTAAGATAACGAGTGGGTTGAATATAATGGCAGTGATATTTTCTTTGTTTATGGATGTACGGGAAAAACGTATATGTGGAGAATTTTATCCGCTAGGTTGAGGTCTGAGGGTCATATTATATTAAATGCGGCATAGCGTCTCTCCTTTTTACTTGGTGGAAGGATCGCGCACTCCCGGTTTGGTATCCCTTTGAATCCACATGAAGGGACGAATTGTAATATTAGGAAAGAAACACCGCTTGCGGAACTAGTGATTCATTGCAAACTCATAAATCAGATAAGGCTCCAATGATGCATAAACATTACTTCAAAGCTATTGAGAAGAGCTCGTAGGATATAAAGGAGGATACCGATCTAGCCAACAGACACAAGCCGTTTGGTGGAAAAACCATTGTGTTTGGTGTAGACTTTCGCCAGATATTACATGTTGTTATTAAGGGTAGCCGACAGAATATATTGAATAGAACTATCAATACGTCCAGCATGTGGAAGCACTTCAATGCGTTGAAGCTCACTCAAAACATGAGCTGCAAAGTCTCTGTGACATAGAAGAGAGTGCTAAATTGGAAGAGTTCTTGAAATGGATTGCCAGTATTGGAGATAGAAAGATAGGAGGTCCGAATGATGGTTGTGCTTCCATAGAAATTCTAGAGGATATCCTCTTTATATTTTCTGGGTGATCCTATACAGCTATTGTTGAGGACACAAATATGATATTTAGAGACTACTAATGACCCAATGTTCTTGAAGGATATGCCATATTTTCCCCGACTTGAGATGCCGTAGATTCAATTAACGAGTACATGAATGTGTTGAACTCAAGTAAGGGGTAGACCTACTTAAGTTCGGACAACACCTGCAAATCCGACACTGGTAATGACTTCTTGAGTGATCTGCACACTCTTGAATACTTGAATGGTATAAAGTGTTATAGGGTGCCCAATCATGAATTACACCTAAATGGAGAGACTTTTGTTATGTTATTGAGAAACTTAGACCATTCTATTATGTAATGGGATGAGATTGGTTGTTACGAGACTTTTCATGCACGGCCTTGAATGCAAAATCCTAACTGGTGCAAAGCTAGCGAAAAGGTGTTGCTGTCTCATATGAGCCTAACGGCTTTTGATATTAGGATACCTTTCAAATTTTAGTGAAAACAATTTTCGCACATGAAAAACAAGAGTCAAGGTCAATCACTTTCGAATGTCGGCCATTATCTAAAGAATTCCGTTTTTAGTCACGGTCAAATATATTCCTATTTCGCGTGTCACCAACCGAAAGGGTTTGAAGATATTAGTGTGCAACATGACCAACAATATAGCCTATAAAGAAGTATTCAGTAACATATAATCTTAACATTCAAGTATATAGTGTGGATTCGATCTAAAGTTTATGATAATAATAATAATAATAATAATAATAATAATAATAATAATAATAATAATAATAATAATAATAATAATAATAATAATATGTATTTCTATATTTTAAATTTCCACCCATGCATCGCACGGGTGTAAAAAAAAACTATTTCTACATAAATATTATTTTTATTCCAATTCTATGTATTTATTATTTTTAACTTTTGTACCTTATAATTTATTAAAAAAATATTGTGTCATTATATTTTTATTATTTCAATCTTAGATAGTATTTTTTAATTATATATATAAATATATACAATTTATTATATTATTTATATATATAGTACAATATAGAAAATAGTAAGACCCTAAAAATACCCTCCAATAATAAAAAGTGAGTTCCTATTACGGCAATAACTCACGTTATGATTTTTTAAATGTTAATTTGCACTTCTAATAAACATCTTATAGTTTTTCCATTGATTCATTTCATAACTTAGTTAAATACATAAAACTAAAGCATAATAATTACAAAAGCCTTGTTTCTTCATCCTCAATTAATCCATTTATATCGCTTGGTAAATATTTCTAATCAACTCCTGATAGCTGATGAGTCCTAAAACTCCCTGTTTCGGAAAAAGTTACAATCCGTAACTTTTTCTGATCAGCTGATATTTGATTTAGAAATTTTCATTTTTATTCTTTTCCTTTATAAGTTTTTTAGATACTAACTTATTATTCTATAGATTTGCATAAATATTATTTTTAGACATAGTGAAATACTTATTTATCATAGTAATTATTTTCGTATCATTGTATATATTTTTTTAGGAAGTCTTTATTTATTACTCAAACTTTAAAAAATATTATTTTTCATATACTAACATATTATTTCATAGTTCTACATAAATGTTATTTTTATATATAAAGATTTCTTTATTTATCAATATAATTACTTTTTGTTTATATTTTTTCTCTTAATTGTTTAAAGTGTTTTTTAGGATGTCTTTATTTATTACTTTAAATTTATTCATTATTATCTATTGTTCTTGACTTTTATGTATTTTTTTTTTAAATTTCACAATCATATTTATATTGGTAAATTAACCTTCAATAAGTTGATTTACTTTACAATCAGCTATCATCTACTCAAATCAATCCAAGCAGACTCTAAAAAAATTACATATCTCAATGTTTTGGCCTAAATTATAAAAAGTCTTGAAATGAAAGGTGAGATAACACCAATGCAACATTGCAGTCCTGTATTATCATGACCAGTAATAAGAGAATTGAATTATATTGTTTTCTCAAATGATAAGAAATTAAGGGGTTGAGTTAAATACGTTGTTAATATATATGGAAAATTAATTAATTAGTATATTTTAATTAAAACTGATAATAATATACTTTGGATGGAGATTAAAAAAATGTATTGAGATGCTTGTGCTAAAGTGTCTCTAAGCCGGGATGCGCTTATCACAAGTATCCCGCATCAGTTTAGAAAGAAAAACTCCGAAAAAAAATATTTTGGGGCCAAATTGAAAACAATTTTTTTTTTTTGAATTCGGGACATTGGTGGCAACAACATCTCATGCCCAAAATGAAAAGAATAAAAATAATAATAAATAATTGAAAGAGGGAATCCATTGCCCACTGCGTGCCCGGGGTTTAAGTATGTAAAAAAAAAAAGTTTAAAGGTGGGACGCTGGTGGCAACAGCGCCGCAGGACCAATTTGCAAAAAAAAAAAAAAAAAAAAAAAGGAAAAACCAGTCATTTATTTAAATTTAAGGTTTATATTATATAATTAAATTTATGTAAAATTTTAGGTTTTATAGGCAAATTAAAATAGATAAATATTTTTTGTCATTTCGATACAATATTACACTTGATTGATCTCAACTTCATCAGAATTGAAACATTACAACATGCATTAGTACAAAATGAAACCGAAGTCATCCAGATCCCATCTTATTACATATTTTAGCATATAATTAATTTTAAAATTCAAATATTTCAAATAATGCTTCACCCGAAAGCATTCTTTAATTTGTTTTACATTGGTGGCTCGTTTAACAAGTAGTACTTGTGTGACGGGAAAATATCATTGTGTTCCTTCATAAAATAATTAAAGAGTTAGTAATGTATATAATCTAAGACATAAAATACATTCATATTTAATAAAAATAGTATATTCATATCACTCTAAATAGATGGATTTGTGGATTTTACATCAGTAAAGTGATCGCAGAGAGTGGTATCCACAAATATCAGTCTGCATTTATGATCTCTAAAAACTCCAGGCTCCGCAAGTAGAGTCTCGTATGATCCTCTGACTTACTGTTGTAAGAGTTTTAGTGGTGTTGAAATAAATCAACGGGTTCATGGCTTGGTATTATTGGAAATCGATTCGATTGGAGAATTTAATGTGTTTCAAGCTTAGAAAAATAAAGGGAAAATGAAAATAAAGCAATTAAAATAGCTAAAATACACTAGGAATTGAAAGTGCAAGTTGGTCGGATGCCTCGTCGTGTGCCTCAAATAGAAAATGCAAAGCAATAATGAAAATAAGCAAGAAAATGCAATGTTTCACCAAGTACAAGCATGCAAGCACAAGGTACAACTATGCATAAAAACTCAAATAATGCAAATTTACTAAAACTGAAAGCATGAATGGATAAAGAAATGAAAATAGATCGAAAGTTTAAAACTTTATGAAAAATAACAAGTAATGAAGATTAGATCTAAGATTAAGCATGAAACAAAGCACAAAAATTTAATTCAAAATAAAGAATGTGTAAAACTCAAAATCAAGACGATCCAAGAGCCGATCTATATCCTAGATGTGTCACTCAACTAGAATCCATAGTCAATTCACAAGTTTCATCATGAATTCAAGGTGCTAAGGCAAAAAGCATAAAATGAAGAACARAGCATGGAAATGAAGAACAAGCATAGAAATAAAACATAAAACATGAAATTGAAAGGAAACTTACTTGAATTAAAGGAAAGAGTAGCAAGATTGAATTAAATTGCATCAAAAGTAAAAATCCAAAGGAGTATTTGGATTCTTCTTAGGCTTACAAACCCAAGGCCAAGCATGAAAGTAAATCTAAATATAGAAAATAAATTAAATCAAAACTTGAAATTGAATCTAAAACCTAAGAGAGAGAAATTAGATCTTAAAAACTAGAGAGAGGATTTTTAATCCCCAAACCCATGCTTGAGTTGGGAGGAAAATGAGAGGTGTCTTACAAAATAAAAGAGAGGTTCTATTTATACAAGTTAATTAGGGGTAAATGGGTCAATTATGCCATATGAGCTTGGATTTCCATATATTGACCAAAATCTGACCGAAAATGGTCAAAATAGACCATTTGGGTCGAGTTGGGCTCGATTTGCTCGGCAAAATTGCAAGGTGGCTCGACCTGGGCCGAGATGGCTCGGCGCTGGGCGGGGCTGGCTCGATCGTGCCTCGGCAGCTGTCGGCAGGCGCTTGCGGGCGTGGTCGGGCGCCTCGCCAGTGCATGGCGGACGCGGCACGCAGTTGCGGGGCTGGCTCGCGCGCTCTCGGCAGGCAAGCGCGTAGTCGATCGGCTGGCTCGGCAGTCGATCGACTGCCCTCGGCAACTCGATGGCGTGGATGGCTCTCTTGAAGCAGTCGAGCCAGCCCTAGGCATTCGATCGACAGTGCTGGCAGTCGATTCAACTGCCTCGGCAGTCGATCGACTGCGCTCGGCAGTCTCGGCAGCTGTGGCGCGCAGGACCTCGGCAGGCGTCGGGCAGCTGTGGCGTGCAGGACCTCGGCAGGCGTCGGCAGGACCACTCGGCAGCGCTCGGCAGCTGCCGGCAGGTCTCGGCAGGACCGCTCGGCAGCTGCCGGCAGGTCTCGACAGCTGCGCGCGGGAGTGCCTCGGTTCGATTTTCGGGCCTCGATGCCTCCACCTATAAAATATGAATTTAAAACATAAAAAAACCATGATTTACCACAAACCTCAAGCTAACCTGACCATTTAACCAAATTAAATATAAAATTAACTAGAAACACGAAAAACAATAAAACGAGAAAACAAACGAATAACCTAACGAAACTCGATTAAAAAAAAAATACTAAAATCAACATAAAATCCTAATTAAAAGCACAAGAAAAAATGCAACAATTACATGCAAAATAACTACCCCACACTTATCGGTTTGTTCGTCCTCGAACAATGAAAAGAATCGAGAGTGKACACGCAATGAACATTGTGTAAAAAGAAAAATCCTTGTGCTTATCTTTATTAATAAGATGAAAATATCAACATCAACTCGTTATCGTCAAGCATTTCTCGTATTACTCTTTCTCAATTGCAAGCCAAAACGATGACTTCCTCTCAAGTGGTATTTTGAGGGTGTTCGCTCAATTCGATCAAGTGTTTAATATGGGACGTGTGTACACTCAAGTCGGTCAATACATGCACCTTTCCAAGATTTCACAAATCAGACGCTCAAAGTTGCTCGTAGTACATGACCAAAGAAGAATCGAAAGAGGTCTTTATTATGGGTTGTAATGTTGGCTCTTTGGTAAGGTATGGAACATTTGGATATAGTGGCTAACACACGATCAAACGTGATCAATAACACACAAAAATCCTAACTTATAAATCCYGAAGCTTATAATCGCTTAACCTTTCCCAATTCACCAATCTTTCATTCGAAACCATTTCATTCACCCACATTCCCGACTTTTTATTTCACAACACTTAAAAGCTTCTTGAATTTGCTTCTTTTTACTAAATTTAGCCTTTTTGAATTAGGCTTTTCACTTGAACGCACGCTTTATCACTTTTCGTGGTTTGTATTGGAGTATTATTCTTTTTTTTGTATAAGCCACTCAAAACCCGAAACCCACAATAGATTTCCCTCACATTTCTTGTCAACTAACGACATACCCTCTCACCTCACAATTTATGGAGACACAGGAGCTAAAATCGAGCTCGGCTAACAAGAAACGGGATAAAGGCTCAAGGGGGCTCATTTGTGATTTTTAAAGTAGCTTACATATATGAATATGGCCGGAACAAGGGTGATATATGTGCCTCGAGGTCATTTTCAAATTCAATCATGTACGAGCAAAGTTAAACCTCCTCAATGCAATTTCCCTAAAAATGCAAGTAAGCCGATAAATCACACAAGGCCACTCACTAGTTTGCACCGAATTTGGGAGCAAAATCAAAATAGATTTTAGAGCTTTGCAATCTTTTCATGAGAAAATGTTGATTATATATATAGGCGGGTTTGGACGAAGCACAAAAATTCAACCCCTCACACAAATAAACATGCAAAAACTCGACAAGTAAACTATTCAAACTTCCAAGCACGTGGAGTTTTTCAACCAAGGAGGAGATTATCTTGGTGGACCCTCCCGTTATCTTCCCACCTTGATAAAAAAAAGGGAGTACGTCGAGCTACTGACGTAAAACAAGCGCTTCTTGGGAGGCAACCTAAGTTCTTTTTATTTCTTCCTTTCTTTCTTTCTTTTATTGAAAAATCCAAAAACATTCAAAAATTCAAAAATCCAAAAACATTTGAAAATTTGAAAAATAAAAAAAATATTTTGTTGTGATTCGTGTACATATTGAGTTTTTAATTTTGTGTGATTTTCTTTTCTAGGTTTGGTTTTTCGACTTCAACCTTGGGCGATTTGATAAGTTAGTAGCATTCATGAAGCCGGGAGATACTAGCCATACTTGATTTTTGCTTGAACTGCTTAGATTCTTAGGTGGCCCCCACCGAGCTCGACTCAAACTCGCTCGGTTAAGGAAGTTTCTATTCACCCTCCTTTTACTTGATTTTCGTTAAAATGCAATGAGGGTATTGCATGGTTTAAGTGTGGGGTGGGTAGGTGGTTAGGGTCCGGGTATCGAAAAGCATGTTTTGTTGTTCTTAACTCGAGCCTTGGCGAAGTGACGCATTCTTGGCGAAGTGACACTTACTATTTGTGCATTTATATGGTTGAGTCATTTTTTTTGTCATTTGTGACCCGATGACTCATCAAAATAACGAAAGGAGTATTGGCCGGCTAGCTTGTACATCATGTAGTCGATAAACGGGGAAGGGAAACGATCTTTCTTTGTGGCCTCATGAAACTTCTTAAACTTGATCGACATCCTCCAACCCGTTAACGCCCTCGTGGCCAACAACCTTCCTTCTTCATCCTCACGAACTAACAAGCTGCTAGTCTTGGGCACCAAGTCAATGGGCTTCACCCACTCACTTTTGGACATTACGAACATCAAGCCCTCCAACAACAAACTCAAAATCCCGGCTCTCACCATTTCATCAAGAATCGAATTCAAGGGGCTAACTCTCTCGACCACTCCCGGTTTCCAATCAATAACCCCCTTAAGAACTTCAAGCACTTTAACCAACCTCTCCTCCTTTTCTTCTCGGTGAGGGTTTGCAAGGATAATAATCGACTCGCTCTCCTCATCTTCCTCAAGATAATCGTCATTTTCTCCAAGCTTATCATCAATAATCTCCACCCTAAGCGAATCCTCAAACTTTTCAATATAATCGACTCCCAACCCATCATCAATAATCCCCCCCCCCCCTCCTCTAAAAAGTCATCGTTGCCCTCAACGACACACCGAGAGTCATTGACACACAAATCGGGATCACATAGAGGTACAACAGACTCATCATGCAGAACAAGGGGCTCATCTTCACAACATTCTTCAATATCGACGTCCGAGCCAACCACATCCTCATTAATCCAATTCTCAATATAAACCCGTTCGACCTTGGCCCTGACGAAGTCCATATATACCCATTCTTCACAAGACTCTTTTGAAGTAAAGGGCAAAGGATCAAGAGAGTTAAAATCATCCGAAAATGAAAACAAGTCCTCATCCGACGGCGAGGCAACCGTATGCCCAACCACCCCACACTTATCAGGGAACGTGACCGGAGGGATAGGTGAAGGTGGACTTGAGAATTGGCTTGTAATGGCCCATGGATCCGGATCGGGAGGTGGAGTAGTAGAAATCACCGGGATATTCGGATGATAAGGGGCCACATGAGGAGTAACAACCGAATAATGAAACGGCGGTGGAGCAAAAGATGACATAGCACAATCGGGTTCCACATGAAGTTCATGATCCCCATACACGTTCTCCGAGGGATGCGTTGGCGAGGAGAGTTCCGGGCAATAGTCGGGAAGATGATCACTYGTTCCACACCATMCACATCCCAAAAAAGGTCGGCTAACATCTCTCATAGTACGGATAGGGGGGGCCACATGTGAAGTTGGAKCCTGGACCACCAAACAAYTCATACTCTTCGAGATCTTGAGGGGATATGGGTATGTTCGTCCCAAAATAGCAATCYGGRGTAGAAGAACCTCGACACGGGTCGGAATTCCCAAAGAAACCATTATGCATATTTGGACCATRAACGGGAATGCCATTACCACCATACGGGGTGGGACTTGAATATCCACCCCCCACATTTCCACTTGGAGTCGTAGTCGGCATAGGATTGGAATGAAAAA
>BMAC01000200.1:829357-890898 GCA_014905375.1 Phtheirospermum japonicum
TTCCCGACTATGTGAACGTTGCCCCTTTTGATTGGCCTCCAAAGAGACACAGAGACAGGTCACAACATAGCCTGTCCTCTAGTGAAGTCACGGTGAGGTCTGGGTCTTAAGGATTAATGTTGTACGCTATACCATAGAAATCATCTACTCGATGAGTGGGAACCACTTAGAGATTTCTAGGCTGAGGGAGTTCAGTGAACTCATCTTATGAGCATCACAAGGTTCTTGCAGGCACTTCATTTGTATCTAGGGAATTGTGATGCGTTGTTGCTAGGCGCCTCTCATAATTCGTTGGGTTCTGGTTTGACCAGTGATTAAGTAAAATAAGTTTTATTTAATCAGAGACTCTAAGGGACGAGTTCATATAAGAACAATGTGTTGTTCGAATCACAATGTATTGTGAACCCACGGCTAGCTTACACCTGAACCATTGAGGGTCACACCACGTGTTTCCTGATTATTGAAAACGATAGCTAGAAATTAATTGTTAATTTTAGCAAAGTTAGATGTCAATATGATTGAATCTAAAGTTCATAATTGTGATTATGAATTGAGAAAAATACGAGAAAGTTATTCTGGACGCGAAAATATAATTGTTATATTTTTCGGAGGTATCGTTTGTGAGAAATGATTTAATTCCAATGGGCTATTTGTTTAAAATTGGGTCGGCCCAATAAGCCCCTTTAGAGTTATTGGGCCGGTACTATTTTAAATTAAAAAAGTTTTGGTTTTGTTTTTATTTTGGGCCAGCCCACAACCCATTTAGAGTTGGGCTTGCTTGTTTTAAAATAAAAAAAATAATAAAATGAAGAATAAGAAGAAGAGGGTTTGAGGCATGTACAAGACACAAGAAATCGTTTTTTTTTCGGAAAAAAGCCCTAGCCACCAAGACCTTCTCCCAGCCGTCCACCTCCAGCCGCCGTCGCTTGCCACCGGCCGCGCCACACCGAAACGTTCGGTTCTCGTAATTTCTCGTCGTTCTCAATCTCACGACGAGACTAGTGCATCGTTGCGAGTACGTCGGGTAATACGGTGTGTGACATCGATACGCCGGAGACGCATCGCGCTGTGTGCAGCCGTCGAACCGCCGCCGAGGACGCCTCTACCGTAGCCTGTCGTCGCCGGAGCGCCTGCCGCTGCCGTGTCAAGCCGGAGTCAGTCGCCAGCCTGGTGTTTTAGCTTTCACGCCGCGTCGTCTCCACACGACTGTGATAAGCCGTCGCCTCAGCCGACAACGAAGCCGTGCCGGACGCCACGCACTGCCCGTCGCTGCCGCTAGCCTCGCGCCGGAACCGCTTCGCCGCTCCCCGACAGCGCCTCTCCTGTTGTCTCCTTCGTCGCCGAAGTACTAGCCGACTCGCCGTGCCGTTCAGAACGCTGCCGCCAGCCTCTCTTGCTGCTCGTTCGTCGCCGGAGTGTCTGCCGCAACGGTGCCGTTCCGAGCGCCGCCGCTCTGGACCGTAGCCTTCTGCCGCTGCTGTGTCATCGTGAGTCCGCTGTCGAAAGAGCCGTAAACTGCTGCTGCTTCATCGACGGAGCACTGCCGCTGCTGTGCCGTCGCTGCCCACACGCTGCACTGCTGTCAAGGCGACGTTGCCACAGCCGACGATCATCTGCCGTGCCGTGAGGTGACGAAAACCGGTCCTGCAAAGTATATAAATATTGCATATGTATGTGTATGATATATATATATATATATATATCCTCTATTTTGTTAATGCTGTTAACTATTAATGATGATTTGTCGGCGTGAGAGTATTTTAAGGCTGAGGTGTACCAATTAAAATCTCCCAAAAATGACGTGTCGTCGTGTGGTTAATAGGGGGTCTATTTTGGGATGAGGCCAAAATTTTGACCCCCTATAAATAACAACTTTTTTTTTTTTATGTTTGTTAAATTTGTAGCCCACATGTTTTCACGCAGGTATATCCTTTTTTCTTCTTTTTTTTCGTCTTCTTTTCTTTCTGCCGATTAATGAATTGCTTTTTGTTATACTCTTCAATTTGATATTCTATCCATGTTAATCCCAATAACACAGATTTGGAATAATGAATTTTTCTGGTCATAAATTTTTCTACTCACGCCGATTAATGAATTGTTTTTAGTAAGATCTGGAAAAATAAAGTTGTTGAACAGCACAAATAATCATCAAATTGGTTATTCTTTTTTAATTTTGATTTCTTCGGTTTTTTATCAATTAGCTGACAGCCACCGTATCAATTGTAATTTTCTGCCCATTAGGGTTTTTCTATTTTGTCCTCCAACTTTTCATCAATTAGCTAACAGTCGCCGTATCTCTTCCCACGAAATTCCTCCCACAAGATGCACCAATCCAATACAAAGCTTCATCTACTAGGCGCAGCAATTAGCCATGGCGTCCTCAATTGCGATTTAAATTGAAGCCCCAAAATCGACGCCGTCTCCGGAGGATATGATGTTTGTGGCGTTGGGGAAAGACGCCAAGGAGAGTGAGAGTGTTCTGATGCGGGCTCTGCATAAATCCAGAGGGATGAGAATTTGTATTCTCCATGTTCATCAGCCTGCTCAGAATTTGTATTCTATTTTTTTTTTCGATCTGGCAATTTCTTTTTAAATTTTTTCGTTTTATTATTTTATTATTTTCTGATTAGGTTCGTAGTGAAAAGAGTAGTTATGATGGAACTCGCTGCAGAAGAAGAATTCGGTGAAGGCTCGGACGCTCAACGAATTGCACTCGCTGCAGCAGAAGAAGAAGTCGGCGCCGACCACGCCGCTCCAGGCGGCGCAGGGCCCGTTCGCCGAGGAGGAGCGCCACAAACAGCAGCTTTAATCCATCAGGTAAATAATTCTTATCCCTTCGAAATGAAGCGGCCGGTCTGTTTAGAAGCTCTCGGGCAGATCTGGATTCAGGCATGTTAATTTTGTTTTTTTGATTTCCGATTAAAAAAAAGTGTTTATTCCCGACTAATTTTTTTTCAATTCGTGATAGATCTGCGAGTATTGTTGATGTATGATTTTGTCGATCTATGATTTGTGTTGACGGGAGGCGAGTTCATAAAAAAGGGGAAAATGATGGTGATTCCGTGTGGGCTGTCGTTGGGGTACCACATCACGGTTGTCGGGAGGCCGAGGTGGGCCCACGTGGATAATTCATCAAGGATAGAGTTGGCGAAGGACGCTATGGTTTCGCAGTTTATGATGGAGCTGCAGGGTTTGAGGGCTATCCGAGGTTGAAGGGGGATTGGAGTAGACGGCCCGTAATTGAGCAGAACACGTGTTATAGGCCGCAGTGGGGGTCGGCTCAGAGGTGTGAGCGGTGGAAAAGAATCTATCGCTCTAGATGTCAGGGATGGTAACTCTTGGTGTAAGTGTTTAACAAAGATTATATGCTGGCCTTGGAGATTATAATGCGTAAATGTTTTTGCTAATTTTCTTTTCTTGAATATTGATGATTTCTGATTTATTCATTGTTTCAGAAGATAATGTTATTTTACATGATGCATTTGTTATGTCGAAGTTGAGCATTCCTTAATTTTTATTTTTATTTTATTTTCCTAATCATCATTCTAATATCTTAATTATAGATAATCTGGGAAATGCATGCCTCACATCTTTTTTCGTTACTGGCGCATGGGATCATGGAAAGCTTATGCAATCTCTAAAAGCATACCAACATGATGTATGTATTACGTTATAAACTTTGGATTCATCATTTAACTACTGTGATGTTGCAAGATTCTTTATTTAAGTTTTTTTATTTTTTTTAATTATTTGTCAGGAAAAAGATGAAAGAATGAAGTCGAATCCTGACCTCTATTACAACTGTGCCATTGTAAGGCTCTTTCTTCTGTTTCGCTTACTTTCAAGTGTATTATGGATAGAAACCAGAAATACCAAGAACAAATAAAATAATAATAATAATAATAATAATAATAATAATAATTTTTTAATCATGGAAAATATTATATTTACTATTTAGGCAATATTTTGTGTTCTAACGTTTCCTTTTTGTGCCTTCTTCTTTTTTATATGTTTACGAGTTATCCTTCCTATGTCTTTATTTTTTGCAATAACAAGTCATTATGAGTTTACTTTCTGTAAACAAATAATAATATAGGTGAACAAATATCTGGAAAACTATGAGAGAGCCTTTAGTGGATTTGAAGCTGCTGCATTAAGGGATCCTGGTCTCAATGCCATGGAGGAAGTTGAGAAGATCGTTCGGCTTCTTGAAAAAATCGAGAGTTTAGTAAGATGCCTGTTTGAGCCTTTGATTTTTTTTTATTTTTTTTATTTTATTTCAAAACACATTCCATTTTGTAAAATCTTTTGTTGTTATATGCTCCAAATTTGTTAATCTGTTCAAATCTTTGAAAACATGAGAATGAGTGAATTTTTTTTTCTTTTAGTTTGTCATTTAATTTTTTTTTGGAGAAATCTGTGCTTGAGTTCTAATTGGTATATATGTGTTTGAATCTTCAATMTGCTTGATTAAATCATATGTTCATATCATTTATATTACGATTTTCACTAATYTCCCAACTATTATGCAATTCAGATTAAGTTTTTCATCCTGCCTTAATTAAATCATATGTTCGTACCATTTATGTTATGAGTTTTGTCAATATTTTTTTCCAATTTCTTTTAGTTTGCCATAATTTGTATACATGTTATTATTTTATTTGTATTTTTTTTAATTCTTTTGTGCATTTATCAATAGCAATCGGTTAAAGAAATTCATTAAATATCATTTAATTAGATCAAACTTAAATATACGTCATAAATATATGCACTGTTATTTCCTTCAACATTATGCAGGCTTTCTCTATTTTTTAGTTATGATTAAAAGGTATGATGGTTTATAATTAAGATTTTTATGGTTTTTAATGTGTACATGAATCATACAGAATTTTGAACTGTCTCTTTTTTGTATAACATTACCCTTAATTTGGTTCATAATCGTATTTTGTACCTTAATTATGCAATTAAAATCTTTTATGTGTTTTAGTCTAGAGTTGTTGGTTTTTTTTTTTAATTTATTCTTTAAGCTCTTATTTGAAATGAGATTTTTGGGGATTTAATTGTTGGTGACAGTTTATACTTGCAGGAAAGTACTGGTAAAGCATCTTATGTCAACTGAGTGGGTTCCAGTTAAGAGGCTCAAGTACTTTATGTTTCTTTTAACAACATAGCCTCCGTCGGTTTTTGTGGTGGATAAGAATGATCTGCTCATTATCTCGATTTAATTGACTCGATTCAACTTTGGCTTATTCAGTGGCTTATTAACCAAGTACAAATTTTCTCTACTTTTTRTCAGTTCAGTAGTAATTTATCTTGGTTTTTGTTTATTTAATTTATTTATTGCAGCTCAGGGAATTGAGAACGTGGTGATTATAGGATCGGGTCCTGCGGGATATACTGCAGAAATATATGCTGCTCGGGCCAACTTGAAGCCCGTAGTGTTTGAAGGATTTCAAGCAGGTGGTGTTCCCGGCGGACAATTGATGACAACAACTGAAGTCGAGAACTTTTCGGGCTTCCCAGATGGAATAACTGAACCAGACCTGATGGATAGGTATTTTTTTTTGGTGCTATTAATCGAGTGTTATTATTTTCTTATAAGTTACTTTGTGATTTAAACATTTACAATCACGATTGTATTTATTCCACTAGAATGCRACRGCARGCGGAGCGTTGGGGAGCGGAGTTATTTCAAGAAGATGTGGAATTTGTTGATGTGAAAAAGAGCCCGTTTATTGTGAAAAGCAGTGAGCGCAAGGTGATACTTTATTACAGTGCGTAATCATGGTTTATACGTCYGTGGCAGACGATTCATCTACGAGGTGTGCCAAAAGACTTCAATATTGAACATCCCAGTTTTAAAAACTTAAGTTTAGTGATTACTAATATTTATTTCATATCAAGATTTCATGTTAAGTTGCGCACATTTTTATATTACGTGTTTGTGATTTTTAAGGAGCATCTCCCCAGCGTCGCGGCTATGGCGCCGATGGGAAGGCCTTTGAATGGTTTTCTAAAACCATGAGACATTCAGAAGAGAGGCTTTGTTACTGTTTGGAAAGCTTAAAGCTTAATTACATATGTTTTGTAACTATTTTTTATTTTCTTTTCGTTGTATACTGTGATCCTTATCCTCAAGTTTTTGTTTTGTCTTTGAATGTAAGATAGATTTTACGAATAATATGTCAACAATGTAAGAGATATGGATTATGTATAATATATATGTCCAATGTTTTTTTATTTCTCCTCCTCTTTATAATATGCCTATCTGTTAGTTAACATTTGAAAATTGTACTATTTAAAATATGAAAATAAAAAATAMATAACACTAAAATAAAAACCATAAATTAATTAAAATGGTCTGTCATTTTGTTTTCAATCCGAAAAAATCGTTATCTAAGTCTTTAATCATCTTCATTATTTACAAGCTTAAAATGTATRAAAATATTTTTATACWAKAACTGATTTACTTGTCCTTATTACTATTACTACTTTTATTATTTTTCGATTAATTGAAGAGTATATATTGGTCGACTAATTATTAATGATTTTATCAACCATTCTCATAATTTAATCAATCAATTTAGTTTTAATCGTAATTACTATAACAAATTTATGATTACCCCATATTATTTGATTGATTAAAAAAGGTCAAACATCACAAAAAAAATTTACTGGGAGTCATTTTATGTTAATAAAATACTTGATTGAAATATGGTATTTTCATATTTTGTCTAAATAAATACAGCGTGAAGTTCTCGAAAAAAATTAAATTAATTAAAATTAAAAATAAAGTGTGTCGATTTTATTAATTACTCTATAAACTTTGAAACTTAGCTCAAATACATATGGAAACAAGAATTTTGGAATGTTTAATGGAAAGTAAATTAAATGAAAAACAGATTTAACAAAAATTCTGAATTTACATATGCAAACAAGAATTTTGAAAGTTACAAGAATTTTGGTATTAATTATATTTTTCGCATCTCGAATGAATATGATAACCTTATCAAATATTAATTTGATATCACTCAAGGGGTATTTAATATTTTCACAATTTCGGTTATCTTCAGGTTTGAACGTCACATTAAGGGTAATTTACTATATTTAACAACTAATCCCGTGGATTGCATGTATAAATGCACTCGAACACTATTCATTATGAAAAATGATGTAATATAAATAGAAATATACCAGAACTTGAACGATTTTTATATTGAACGAGACGTCACATAAGTTTAAAATACAATCATATTTTAAGATTTTTTATTTTATTTTTATATCTATCACAAATCTTTCAAAGTATCATTATAAAACTCGCGTACAATGCACAAGTCATCTTTATTTCACAATATTGATAGTTAAGAGCATAAACGGTTGGAAATTCTTTGTTGCGACGAAAATGATATCATTTTAAACAAAACAACTAATGTAACATAAAATTTTCAAAATATAATGTGAACAACATTTTGTTCTTTTTGATATAATAATTCACATTCTTAATTATTTTTTTTGATAAATTTCATCTATTTTATATTTTTTATATTTGCCCGCGATTTTCGCGGGCTTTTCACACTAGTATATATATATATATATATATATATATATATAGTATATATATATATATATATATTATATATATATATACTAATATAAATGCATGGCATACTGAATTTATATATGTTATAAATGTATGAATGTGTACTGTATTATATAAATATATATGTTGTTAATGTATGCTTGCATGCTTAGTATATAATATATAATTATAATATATGATTAATGTATTAATATATATATATATATATATAATTGTTATGTATATGTTTAATATATTAAATAAAAAATTATCATGCTCGTTTGATTTTATGAAAATCAAATTGTTTCATTTATAAAGTAATTAAAACATTGTTTGAATTAATTGAAATTAAAATGGGCCGTCGTCAATTGAATTCGATTCAAATTCCTTTTATTTAAAAATTTTTGTTTCCCGCTGCGCGACGGCACCATCAAATCCCAACACCTTCCATCCCCAAACCTCAACTCATCTTCACTACATCAGCCGAAAGCCACGTCCAAGCCGCAGTAATCTGCGCACAACAGCTAAGTTTCTAAATCAAAGTCCGAAGTGGGGGCCACGACTACGAATGCCTCTATTACATCACCTTAACCGAAAAATAATTCATCATCATCGACCTATCCGAACTCCGATCCATCACCGTCGACATTCAGAACGGCAATGCGTGGGTCCAGGTTGGCACAACCATCGGTGAGCTTTATTACATGATTTTGGAAGCAAGCCTGACACTTGGCTTCCCAGCTGGTCTCTTCAATAGCTTAGGAATTAGAGGGCACATAACCGGAGAGGCTTACGGGCCCATGATGAGGAAACATGGGCTCGCAGCCGATAACATGATTGACGAGCGAATAGTCGACGCCAGTGGACGGATTTTGAATAGAAAAATAATGGGCGAAGATATTTTCTGGGCGATCAATGGTGGCGGAAGGGGTATTTTCGAAATTATTGGTTCTCTGATAAAAAAAATGATTCAGCGTGTTTCATGCGAAGAAGTCAAAGGTAAACAAATTAATGAATCAAATATTGAATCATCAAGTTTTTGTCAAGCTAGTATTCATGTCTTGGTATGAAACACACCTCCAAATGATCACTTAGTCCAAATATATAACTTTAGCCACAGATGGAACAACTTGGGTTTAACTCCTAAAATTGCATAAAGTTTATCTCCTAATCTGACAGAAAAAGACTATTCCTTACACAATCACATCATTAAATTAGTAAATCACTCACGCAGTCCTTTAACTAATGTTTTCCACAACAAAGTACCATCTTCCAGAAAAATAAATTAAAATTAAAAAAAAAAAGCAACCATTCTACTCTTTAATTTTGCCCTCCCATTTCTCTTCCCTCTCTCAACAAACACACACACTTGTAGCGAAAGTTTGTCTAGCTTATGGTACTTGATTTTGGAATTCCAGCCGAATTCGGATTTTAATGTTTTTGTTTGGTGATGTCTCAAATTATGTCCCAACAACGAAATACGGCCGCGGAAATACACACACACACACACACATATACATATATATGACCAGAGGCTACAATCACAAATTTCCTGCAGTTGAATGCGAAAAAACAAATAATTGCAGATTTATTGCATAATAGCCATCTAAACAAATTCCAAACAACCATAGTATAGCATATTTAAAGAAACAATCCTTGAAGGAATTACATAAGTTTTATGTTGGTAGAATATATCCTCAATCTTCACCATCCAAACATTGCACAAGATTTTCAATTTTTTGAACCACATGTGAAACAAAATAAAAAAAACCTAGCAAAAATAAAATAAAATAAAAATACACAGTTATCAACAACAGATATAAACCTAAAGGGAAACACTCTTGTTAGGCTGGACTAACGGATCATCCGCTAGGCCAAAATTTCATACCAATACATTATAGTGCAAAAACCAATACATTATAATAAAAAACTAATACATCATAGTACAAAAACCAATACATCATAGCACGGGCCAGAGATTTATGAAAGACTAATACTTTTGAATATAAATACCAATACCAATACATCACAGTACAAAAACCAATACATTATAATATCGGGTTAGATGGCCTAACAGGTCATAACCCATTAATCTAGCCTAATACAAGTGTTTACCAAACCTAAAAGGATTGTTTTTATCAATCTAGATACTGTTTCCACAATTTTTTCAGGATTACTAAACATTTTTCTCAAGTTTCGTAAGAAAACACACCTCATTACATCGATCTATAATTTCTCACTTTATTTTTTTTCAAATTCCAACAATATTTCACCTTCCAAGAAACCCATCTTCATACATAAAAGAAAACCACCTCCTTTTTCTGCTATGTCTATCAATTATTT
This sequence comes from Phtheirospermum japonicum, assembly GCA_014905375.1. NCBI lineage: Eukaryota > Viridiplantae > Streptophyta > Magnoliopsida > Lamiales > Orobanchaceae > Phtheirospermum > Phtheirospermum japonicum. The sequence goes on from BMAC01000200.1 coordinate 839,280, forward strand.
CCAACCATTCCAAACTAACCTTAGATCAATATTATTACAAAACTCAAGCAAACACATGCGTAGAACTCCTCAATTTTATTTTATTTTTAAATAATAAAGAGACGTTTGTTAGCTGAAGTTTCATAGGTTTTCCATGGCTTTTCGGGAAAGTCCTTCGCTTGCTAAAATATCAATTGTTTTCACCGTCAAGTACTCTTTACTCCTACGCAGCGGCAAGCTTTGTTCTTAAATTCTGGAAACTCATGAAGAGGACTATTCCCCATGGCAAAGAAAGGGAAAAATAAGAAAACAAGTTGGAGGACCCTGAAATATTTCGAAGAAAACTCAGCCCCATCGAATCCAGGTATTTTGGCTAAACCCAAACTTGATAAACTTGTTGGGGTTGGGTTGTACGGTGGGGTGGAAAAGGAGACGCCTTTTCCCATCGCCATTGCAGGTATTAAAGATGTGTTGGATGATGGGAAGCACAAATTACAGACTTTCCCTATTGAAATGCAGACTGAGACATTGAATACACACCAAGTGCTCACTAATTTTCCTGAAAGAAAATTTTCTGAAATAAAAGGGGCTGTGCATCATGAGTCTGACTCAAATTTGCATTAAAATACCAAGAAAGATCTCAACGAGATGGCCCATAGAAAATTACTTGGAAAACAAGGGGCTGCAAATGATACAATCGACAGAAAAAATTCGAGAAAACAAGGGGCTAGGACCATAAGGGAGAAAATGACAAATCTTACGCTGACCGTCTGAAGAATAGCAGGGACCTGGACGCCGGTTTCTAACTCATCTTTGACCCAACACTGGAAGACGATATCGTAATTCTCCCAGAGGAAGTTCTGGGCGTTCGAAATAGTTTTGGCTACGCACTCGTTGGATATTTTCCTTCTGGGCATCCTGAGTAGGTGGGGCTCGATAGGATTGTGACATCTTTGAAAGCTCCGACACGAGTTATACGCAACGTCAACAGATGGATTACTTTTGTTTTCAAGACAGAAAGAGACCGAGACATGGTAATCGCTGGGGTCCTTTATATGATTTTTGGGAGAACCTTGCTGCTCAAACTCATGCCGGAATGGTTCAAGTTTGGGGATGACGAGATCAAACCTTGCCGTTATAGGTCAAATTTCCAAATTTGCCATTTGAATGCTGGAATGCGCAACTCCTCAGTCTAATTTCTTCAAAGGTGGGTACTCCACTTTTGACCGATAGAATGACGAAGACTATGGAAAGGATTTATTATGCTCGGGTCCTTGTTGATGTGGGTGCCTCTAAAGAATTAGTCCGTTCTGTTAGCATTATCGATGCTAAAGGAAATCGCTTTGACCAATTGGTGGAATTTAAGACTAAACCTGCTTATTGCCAAAGCTACCACTCTATCAGTCATGTGGCGACAAATTGCAAGAGAAGCGGAAAGGCAGTGGGGATAGAACAAGTCGCAGATGCCACCGTGCCTGCTCCAAAAACCAACGTTCAGACGCAAAATTCAATTGGAAAGGTGCCAAGTGCAACTTTGGCTCCTCCCCCCCAAGCCCCCTAATAAAGATGCTCCTGACGCTATTTCTAATTCAAAATTTCCAGCAAAAGAGGAATTTAATCCGAAAAGAGTGCCAGATATTGCAAAAAATACTCCAGAATATATTCCGAATAGGGACGATGGATCAACATCAATTGCCCAGGCCTGCCCAATCAAGCCAGGTGAAGGATCTGCTACTTTATCTTTTGCCACTGATGAAACAGAATATGTGCAGATTTCTGAACAGGACTCGACTTTCCAAATTGTTAGGAAAAAAAATCGAGTCGTTAAACTCACTGAAAAGGAGTTAAATGCAAGACATGTTATGCGAAATATGAAGTTGAGTACGGCGCATTTTATGAAATCAGAAGGAGCGCCTGCTCCCCCTGCCCAACCCGCCCCAGCCCAGCTTGCTCCCCCAGCCTAGCCCGACCCAACCCTACCAGCTCAGTCCGACCTCCCGGATCGTCCCACCCGGTTTTTCTGCTTCCCCCCTCTTCTTGCTCCCCATCCGACCCCAGCCGATTTGCCTCCCCTTCCGGCCTAGTTCAGCCCGCCCTGCCCTACCCTGCCCAAATCTTCAAGTTTCTCCCTCTCCTTGCTCTCCGTCTGACCCCAGCCCTTTCGCCTCCCCGAATCCTCTTGCAATCCTTCCGGCCGCCCCCTCCCCTCTTCAAACAAAGAAGAGAAAGAAGGAAAAGAAGAGGCGTGGAAAATCAAGAAGCGCTACCGAGCATTCAATAGATCACGACTTGCTTGTTGTAGCTTATTTTTATCTTTAGTCGGCTTGTGGCTTTTAGCGTTTTTTTATCGATTTGATCTGTACGAACGATTTTCTTCTTTTAATAATATTTTGCACTTTATTAAAAAAAGCAAACACATGCGTAGAAGTAAAAAAGTGATAGAATCTAAGAGAAAGTACAGGATCTGAAATGGATTAGCGGCCTGAGGTAATGCTCTTCAGCTGGCGCACCATAATTCATTTTACTATCCAACTCGAACAACCCAAACACCGATCATAACTCAAAATCCCAATGAAAAATAAAATAAAATTTGTATAATACCAGGTATTCATTTTTTTGAAATGGGAACACTTTGAAGAAGTTGATTTGCAGATCCAGGCGATGGATCTGAATATGGAAAACACTGATTCAATTTTTGGGACTGATATTTGCTGTCAGTGGAATTCGATATATTTGTTAAAACAATAATGCAAGAATTGAGTTTGGAATGAAGGAGAGAATTTGAAAAAAAAAAAACAATTAGTAGGAGTTGGTGGAGAAAATTATGGGGAGAGTTAGAGACATAACATAATTGATTTATATTGATTTGTCGAGAAATTTAAGGGAGAATGAGAGGAAATAAAACATATCAACAACAACAACATTATTTCAGATTATGAGTACAATTATAATTTTTGGAAAACAAATCACAAATTTGGATTTAGATCTAAAATAAATTGAAACCAACATAGATTCATCATGAAAGAAAATACGGAAAAAAAACTGGATCTTCAATAGCTGGAAAACAAATAAATCGAGTCCACCCTAAAACCAATAGATCTAAACCAAATGTGAGAAAAAAATAAGAAACACTCACCATCAAATGATTAATAGAGAAAGTTTGTATACAGAAAATCTGGAGAAGAAAGTCGGTAGAGTTGCAAATGACACGGTTGCAAAACCCATATAGATTTGATTTATTAATTATCTGACTTGATGAGTATCGAAGATCTTGAAAAAACACAGGCACATAATATAAACCAAAATATTACATAGGCACAAAATATAAATCAAATCACGGATCTTAAAACAAAGTGATTTCAATTAGAAAATATATTGAACAGATCTAGAAATAAAAATTTGAAATTTCTATCTAAGAATATTTGATTTACTATCATACCACTTCTAGGAATTTGTTGTTGATTTAAGAAAATAGAGAAGGAATGTGGTTTTTTAGGTTGGCAAAGGAAGGTGGAGCAGATGGGCAAAAAAAAAAAGAGAGAGAGGGATGAAGCAGGCGAGGCGAGTGGGAGGATTCTGTGAGCAAAACCCTAGATTTTTAGGAAGACCAAATAAATGAAAAAAAAATGCTATTTTATACCTTCGACTTTTACATAAATAGAAGGATATTAAGAAAAATGATGTGAGAATGCCACATCAGATTTCAAATATATAACAAAATGACACTTGTCATTTGAGTGATTGTGAGGTTGAAACCTAAACAAGGTGTCTACAGAATTAACAAATAGGGTAGATCTTTAACAAGAAAGAGAATGAGAAAATCCCATGCCAGCTAGCTTCTCATAATCTGAATTATCATCGTCTTGATATCAAGAAAGCAGACTAAGTTTCTTCTAAATTATCAATTGAGAAAAGGTAGAGAATAATATAGGTGAAGGTAAGCTTTTTAAGTCAGAATTAGGCAAGTGTGTAGATCTGTTCGTAGCTGGGAAGTGTTGCCTCTTTTATAGTGCGAGTCGAGGAGGGCACCATGGTAAATTTATCCAGAAATGACCGACCATCGGTCGACCATCGACTTACATCGATTGATGGTATCACTGTCATCGATCATGTGTAGATTGACGATTGAGGTCAATTGCGAGAAACAGTAGCGTGTCGATTCTTCGTCGATGACTCATGTTGATCGACGATGGTGTGGAGTCCTCGGTAGGTCGATCAACTCATGCTGTCGAAGTGATTAGCAGGCGAACGTCGATGTGGCGTATTGATCAATGGTGGTGGATACTCCTCGGTAGGTCAATCGACTCACGCTGTCGATGCGGGTGGGAGATGCACGACGTTGATGCATCAATTGTGGGCCGATCGATGGGCATGTTTCGTAACCCGTGTCATGTTTTTGCTGATTTGATCTGATCGTAACTCTCAGGAATACGCTTGGTTCCGTTCGATTGAATAGAAAGACAAGAAAACCAAACTAACATAAATATTTAAAAAAGAAACGAGAAAGAGTACTAAAGCGAGTAAAATCTGACACAAGCTATGTAAATGCTAGAATAATGAAAAATGAGAGAAAACGTGACCCAAAACCCATTAAAATGTACAAAACAAGATACAAAACAAACAAAAAACACACAAAAATATGAATAAATAAATCCCCCACACTTAGCTTTTTGTTTGTCCTCAATCAAACCCGAGCCTAAAGATAGACAAGAAAAACCTAATCCCCCGATGAACCTAACATGAATGCACACAAATAAATAGAGAAATAATTCATTTAGTCACTTAAAACCAAAAGTGGTGGACGTCTACGAAATCTTGAGATAAGAGATTCAAATTCTAATTCGTACGACTAATACGATGAGTTACCCTTTAAGCAAGTCTCTCGTCCATGCACCAGCCAAGTTCTACCCGTAACCACTAGATCGACATCCTACTAGCCCCATCATGTATACACCTTTTTACAAAATATTCTAAAAATTAACTTTAAAAAAATACGTACAAGAGTTACACGACTTACGATATACATAACACTTTGTACGAAGATTTTTTTTTTTTGAGTACCTGTAAAGGTGAGGTACTAGATGAACACGATATTTACATCTCAAAAATGAAAGTTCATTGACTCTGATTACTTGTTGCAATGTTGTTGCTAATTGTAACTCAAGACATTACTCGATAAGTACGTGGAGTTTTTGACGTCTCCAAAAAGAGAATAAAAAATTTACAAATAATCCTATAGAGGGCAACCGAGAACAAGGCTAGTAAAAGGTATTCAATTTTTCCAAAATATTATACGGATAGCACGAGATTGATGCACTTACGTAAGATATATACACCTCATTCCCCACACATATAATAGTGCCGAATAAAAGTCTAAACAACCTATCCAAAATAACAAAACCGCGTCACTTCACCAAGGTTCCAAGTAATGTCAACATATCATGACCAATCAATATCACATGCAAGCAAGCATAAGAATATCCTAAAAACGAACACACCTTACCCACATTTAAACCTAAGCAATGTCCATATTGCTTATAAATTATGATAAAAAGGTAAAAGGGAAAGGAGAGAGATACGCCCCTATAATCATGCTTGTGGTGAGAAATCGAGCATGAGGTGATGTCCAACAGGCGGTCAAAGAGAGAGTAACCTACAAAAAGTGGTGAGTGGAGAAGAACGATATACATGACAACATAAAATTCAAAAACAAAAGAAAATGTCAATATTTAAAAACTTTTTTCAAAGGATACTAGGTGGAAGGATTGTTGTCAAGATCCATCTCCGGATGGGAATCGGAGGCTTGAGAAGAAGATGCGTGACAAAAATGCTCTTAAAATCGGGAGAGGCGAGCCCTTGGCTTCCGAAAACTTTGACGATTACTTTGATGATTGATATCAGTTCTTTCATCGATAAGTTGGAGTTTCTCGAACATTCTCATTCGGAACTCCCAATTCTCCTTGAAGATTTGATCCCAACCTTGGTGCGGGCCCGATCCGGTGTTTGGACCTTCTTCTTCCTCATTTGCTTAGGCGTGATGGGCCAAAGATCCTCCTTGCGCGAGGTCTCGAGGGCATGTCATGCTTGTCGTGGTATGTCTGGCCATCATAAGGTAAGTGATCCCAATCGCCGATAGATCCATGTCGGCCGGATTACTCCCGAAGTGACGGGCGAGGTCGGTTATGAACAGGGTGAAGGATAAGAGGGGCATTTTGTTGCTGAGTTTCTTCTTGAAAATGTTTTGAATTCTGTTAAAGAGAAGAAGAAATAGGCGTGGATATCGACCATTGATGAGACACCACAATGCTTAAAGTTCGGGTTTTGTAGTATTGGTCACCTCTTGCTTTCAAAGCACTACATGGGCAAGGAATTTATAAGCAACGTTGATTGCATCGTCTTTAATCCTTGTAATCGGATACTAATTGTAAGAGCCTTTGTTTCCTCCCATCAATTCATACCAAAAGGAGGCAACATCAAACGCGTTTTCTTGGGGCATTGGGGGAATGACATTGCTATCGAGCCCAAAAACCTCTTCAAATAAGCATTCGTTCCCCCGAATTTTGTTGCTACAAAGTCAACAAGTGAACTTATAGTCGGTAAAGACGCTCAAAGTGGTGAAGACAGTTGAAGCGGTTGAGACATGGTGAAACAATTGAAGCAAACAGGGATCGAAAAATATAGAATTTAGAAGGGTGTGCTCTTTGGGGAATTTCATCGAGCACGTGGTTTGCCATATTTCCAAAGAGAAGTCTTGGAGGAAGAAGAACATGATAAACATCAAACCAACTAAGAAATTCTAATATGACAAAAAGACATCAATTTCAGACAAAAAGACATCAACTTCAGATGAAACAGGCTCGGGCCATTTTGTTGTGGAAGAAAATGGAGGAAACTGGTAACCAGAAATTCAACAGAGGTTGCAAGTAGCCGGAGTTGGTAAGCCGTGGTTGGAGGATCGCCAGAAAATGAATGAGATTGCTGGGATTGTATGAAGCAAGAGAGGGTTTGCTAGGGGTGTTTGTGAAATGAAAGAAGAAGAATGAGGAAAGAGTTGGGGTGGTGGTGGTGTATTTATAGACCAGGAAGCGGTTTGAGGCAAAAAGAACATGGGTTGGGTCAAAAATCCAGATTTTTGAGTCGGTAACTGGGCCGGATCTTCATTCGCATCAATGTGCATCTATTGACGAAATCAACAGAGAGTTTACATTGATAGGGCGTCGATCGATGGGCCATTGATGGGACCAATAGAGAGTTTCATCCATAAAGCATTGATCAATGAAGAATCAATGAGCTATCAATGGGTTAGATATAGAGTTTGCATTGATAGGGCATCGATTGATGGACCATCAACGAGATCGACAAAGATTTTTCATCGACAAAGCATCGATCGATGGGTATTCTATGTCCGTGTAGCGTTGTTTCTTGATCAAAACCTCAGACCCTTTGAAAACATCTCTAGGGGTGCATAATCAGTCTTCTATCTCTGGCGTAATACTCCCTACAACACGAACAAGAGGAAAACAAAAAAAAAAATGAAAGTGAAAAGAAAAATTAAAGGACGAATATATATGAATACAAATATTTCATAATAATGACATGAAATGCTTGGTTTGCCTCCCACGACTCGCTTGTTTAATGTCTCTAGCTTGACGAATTCGTGTCAGTTAGGTGATAGGTGGGTCTTTGAAAGTGCTGAACTCCACATCTTGAGTTTATTTTGATCCTAGAAAATACGCATGCTGGTCGTTGACTTAAAGACGTTCTTGGGTCTTCTCATTTACTAATTTCACCACTCCGTACAGCATCATTTCTTTGATCAAGAATGGGCCACTCCATCATGACTTGAGCTTTCTGGGAAATAATTTGCATGTCGGCCTTGAGATCTTTAATAACGAGCTTCTTATTGTGTTGAAGCTTCACTTTCCTTTTGTATTTTCATAAGAGTCATTTCTAATCTCGTCGAGCTCTTTGAGTTGTAACCCTCGCACATCGCTGGCTTGTTTCAAATCATAATTCATGGCTCGTATAGCCCACTAAGCTTGGTGCTCAAATTCGACCGGAAGATGGCACGCCTTTCTCTATACCAGTCAGTAGGGGCTTATTCCTAAGACCATCTTGTAAGCCGTCCTATACTCCCAAAGAGCATCTTTAAGCTTTGTCAACCAAACCTTCCGGCTTGGTTGGACAGTTTTCTCAAGGATCGCCTTGATTTTATTGTTGCTTGTCTCCACTTGTCCTGATATTTGAGGATGGTACGCCGTGGCCACCTTATGCTTGACCCCATATTGTTCCATCAACCTTGCAAACAACTTATTGCAGAAATGGGTACCTCCTTCACTAATGATGGCTCTTGGGGACCCGAACGACTAATGATGTTCTCTTGTACGAACCTTAGTATGATCTTGGTGTCACATATCTTGGAAGGGATAGCTTCAACCCATTTAGACACGTAGCCGATGTCCACTAAAATGTACTCTTAACCAAAAGAAGTGGGGAACGGTCCCGTAAAGTCTATGCCCCACACATTTAATATTTCCACAACAAGGTTGCTCATCAATGGCATCTTGTTCCTCTTTCTAATATTCCTGGTTCATTGGCATCGGTCACATAATTTACAAAATTCATGAACATCTTTAAAACGTGTTGGCCAATATAATCCTGATTGAAGGTCTTTGAAAGCGATCTTTTGTCCTCCAAAATGGCTACCGCACTGTTGATCGTGTCAAAAAGATAGGATGATTCGTTGCTCATCTTTAGGGATACAGCTCCAAATGACTCTGTCCTTTCCAAATCGAAAAAGGCAAGGATCCTCCCAAAGGCGATGCCTTAAAATTGAAAGAAATTTCTTCTATTTTTAGAAGGATAAATCGGCTCTTAAATAGCCACACGCAAGATAGTTAACAATGTTAGCACACAGTGTGGGGTTAGAGGAAATAGCATACGCAAGTTCATAAGAAAAAGTATCATTAATACATTCATGCTTATGAAAAATGTCCTCTACAATTAAACGAGACAAATGGTTGGCAACTACGTTCTCACAACCTTTCCTGTCATAAATTTTGACATCAAATTCTTGCAATATAAGTATCCATCAAATCAAATGCGTCTTGCTTTGAGTTTTATTAAAAAGGTGATGGAGAGCCACGTGATCACTATGGACTATGACCTTAGAATTGATAATGTAAGAGCCGAGATTTTTCAAGTAAGAAAACTACGGCCAAAAGTTCTTTTTTGGTGGTGCTATAATTCCTTTGAGCCTCATTCAACATAAGTTTTAAATAGTAAATAACGCGAAGAAGGTCATCTACCCATTGACCCAAAATGACTCCCACCACATCAATCGACGCATCACACATTGTTTCAAAGGGGAGGGACCAATTTGGGGCAACAACCACCAGGGCCATAGTGAGTTTTTCTTTAAGAAAGTTGAAAGCATTTAGACACGACTCATCAAACAGAAAAGGCACATCGAGGCTAAGAAATTGACACAATGGGCGACTAATTTTTGAAAAATCTTTGGTAAAACCCGTGTGTCCTAAAAACCTTCTAATGCCTTTTATGTTCGTAGGAGGGCGTAAAATTTTAATGATATTAACTTTTTCCTTGTCTACTTCAAAACCCTACCTGACACGATATTTCCAAGAATAATGCTACTCTTTACCATAAAATGGCTCTTTTTCCAACTAGCGTCAAATTACTATCAATGAAATGCTCAAGATCCCTAGATAGATTATTTAAAAAACAAGTAAAGAATGATCAAAATACCAAAAAATCGTCCATGAAAACCTCAAGGAGGTCGTTGATCATGTCCGTGAAAATGAATAGCATGTAACATTGGAAAGTTTTTGGGGCATTGTAAAGACCAAAAGGCATCCTCCAAAAAGTGAACGTCCCGAATGGGCATGAGAAGGTTGTCTTTTTTTGGTCTTCCGGAGCTATGGCTACTTGTTAGTAGCTAGAGAGGCCATCGAGGAAGCAATAATACTGGTGGTGGTCAACTTGTCGAGCAGTTAATCGATGAACGAATGTGGGAAATGGTCCTTCCTTGTGTCGGAATTAAGCTTCCTATAGTCAATCCACATGCACAAACTGATGGTCATCGAATGGGTACAATCTCACCTTTGTCATTTTCGATGATCATGATGTCACCATTTTTTGGAACCACATGGACGGATCTTACCCACTCATTATCGGGCACGGGAAAAATGATTCCTTCATTAATCAACTTAAAAATCTCCTTCTTTACGACCTCTATCAAGTTTAGGTTCAACAACTATCTCGATCTGGATTCGTCCCTTCCTCCAAAGTAATGCGTTGCATGCATGTGGCGGGGCTAATTCCCTTCATGTCCCCTAAACTCCACCCGATAACTCCTTAAAATCTCTTATGCATGTCAATCAATACTTTCTCTTCTTCACTCGTTAATTCGATGAAAATGATGATGGACTTATTTTCACCTTCTTCAAGGAACATATACTTGAGGTGACTCGGGAGGGGATTGAGTCTCGCTTTAGGTTAAATATCGGGTTTCTCGTCTCCTAGATCACAAAGATCAATCACCGCCTCTAAATTGGGCTCTAGGCAATCATCATCCTCGGCGAGCCACGAGATATTATCACGAGTAAAGAACTTATGAACAATAGATTCTTCTTCAAGCTTCTCTTGTACTAGAGGAGCGATGAGATCAATGGATGAGCATTCGACGTTCATTGATGAAGAGGGAATTTCTTGAAAGTCATGAATGGAGAAAGTGTTCGTTTCATCCAAAATGGACAAGGTAATGCTGTCATTTTTGACATTGATCAACGTATTAGTTTTGGCCGTGAATGGTTGAACCAATAAAATTGTGTGCTCTCGGCTATCATCCCACATTTCCCCGACATCATAGATAACAAACTTGATGGGCACGATGAGGCTACCGACTTTCATTTGGACATCTTCGACGATTCATTTGGGATATCGAATGGAACTGTTCACTAGTTGGAGTCGCATCTTCATTGGCTTGAAGTCACCTAAATCAAACTGCTCATAGAAAAAGAAAGTCGTTAGATTAATACCCGCCCCAAGGTTGAGCATACCCTGAGTTTCTTTTCCATTTCCCAATGTGATTCTTATACAAAAGATCCTAGGGTCACTCTCCTTAGGGGAAGGGGGTACGAGTGATAACGCTCACCACATTTGAAAAATAAATCTTTTCATTGTCATCAAAATATATTTTCTTTGAAGGAAGATCGTTGAGAAACTTTACATATGTGGGAACATTTCTTATAACATCAAGTAAAGGAAGATTAATATTCAATTTAGAGAGCATATTGTAAAGGTTGAGAAATTATTTATCTTGCTTTTCTGGGTGAAGGAGGATCGGAAATGAAATAGGAGGCCGATATGGGTTGGATACCTTGTGGAGAACTCCTGAGGGTTTGAGTCCCTTCTCCACATTTGTCGGCGGTGAGGTAGCATTCGGTGCCACGCTCTCATCTAGAATGGTAAACAGTGTAGAATCTTCTTCGGGTAAAGAAACTTTATTATCCACGACCCGACCACTCCTAAGAACGGTGATGGCTTGTGCTTGTGATGGTTGGCTCAGTAACTTTCCCGACTCATGTTTTCCTATTTGCGTAGTGAGTTGGCCGATAGTAGTTTCAAGCTTATCCATCATTTTCTTAGAGTGTTGTATGAACTTCATAACTGTACTCAATGTTTCATCGAGAGAAGGCACAACGGGAGCTTGAGCCGGTGGAGCAACTTGTAAAGGAGTTTGACTTTGTGGTACCGGTTGGAAAGGTGGCCGAGTTTGGAAAGAGCCTTGCCACCTTTGTTATTGTTGATATGTTTGTTGGGGGGTGAAATTACTTTGTTGTCGAGAATTTGAAGCGTAGTTCTCCCCCATTAAAACTGTTCGACCATGAGAAATTTGGGGGATTTCTCCAACCCGGATTATACGTTTGCGAGTACAGGTCATTGTTACATGGGTATCGATTTTGGTACCCCTGACCGGCTTGATTTTCTTGGTACATTAAATGGCTTGGACTTGTTCCTCGATCTCCTTGGGCGGTTCGAACGTGACTTGGCAAATATTGGCTCCATGCCCATACACTCCACAAATTCCACATGTCTCGGTAGGTGGTGGTGATTGGGGTACACTTTGATAGAGATGTGTATTTTGAGATTGTAAAGAGGCCACTTGCCTCGTTAAATCGGAGATGTTCTTTGTGTCATCGTGAGAAGTATGAGAGGTTGCCACTTTGTGAACGGCTACCTTCTTTGAGTGGGCAATATTTTGTTGTGAGTTGTAGCTTAATGACTTGAAAATATCGTACATCTCTTGAGCCATTCGAGACCCAACATCCCCTCTGGTGGTATCATTAACCATGTATTAGAATGCAAGAACAAGCCCGTCGTAGAAAATTTAGTTAACTAGCTCGAGCGGGTAGTGATGATGTGGGTATTAAGTAAGATGCCCATAAAACACTCTTAAGCCTCGTGAAATGGTTCTCCATACATTTGACTAAACGAGGCAATATTCACCCAAATTTGAGCCGTAGTTTGATTAGAGTAATACTTGCTCATGAACTGATCATACACCATGTCCCAGTTTATGACAGAGTCAGGCTCCAATGACATGAACCATGTTTTATCTTGATCCTTTAGGGTGTAAGGAAAACACCTCATCTTAATCGATCTTTGTTGAGACCTTGAAGATGAAGTGTTTAGATGACGGCGTAGAACTCTCGAATGTAATTGAGAGGATCTTCGTTTGGTAACTCATAGAAGGAACGAAATTAATTGAAGTGAATTACCTTGAGCTCATAATCTCGGGCCACGGGGCCCAAACGGATACATGACATGGACAGGTCGGTCATGGGCCGAGCATATTCTCGCATATAAGTCGTTCGAGGTTTTTGGTGTTGGTAATTCCTGTTTGGATGCATGTAAGGTCCCCGGGCTTCTTCTTGGGCTTGTTGGTAGAATGGTTGGTGTGGCTTGTGAGAACGTGTGGAATGTGGTGTTGAGCTGGGTGAGGTTCTCGTGGAGCTTGACTGTAAGGTGGAGTGTCGTGAGGACCTTGGTTTTGATTAGTGTAAGACACTCGTGTGTCGGGGTGATTGTGATTCAAGTTCTGATTAATGAATGGGTGTGGAATGTCATTTTTCTCATTTTGAACCTCCGACAAGTTTGGATTTGCGTGGGAAAGAGTCATCTATTGGTTCTTGTCAGGGAATAATCATCCTCAACTCCTCAGGGTCCGGTTCTAGTACGATTGACTCTATTAATGTTGTCTATGAAGGGGACAAGCTCTCCACCAAGTACTCATCATCCTTGCATACACTCAACAAAAAATTAAACATATTGAGTAGAAATAAAACTATATTAACTAACTAATCCCATGTGAATGAACATTTTTAAAACCTTTGACATTCTCCGACAACGGCACTAATATTTTAAATCGAACTTTTTACACTTACTTTTCTTAGAATAGTTTGTCCGTAAGAGAATAGAGAGATTGCAAGTGATAAGCTTGAGAGTCGAACCTCTCGAGGAATGGCAATCGGAATCTAAATGTTCATTTTAACTTTAGCTGAACAAGTGATCAATGAGTGTTGATATTGATTTTAGAAAATAAGAGAAAAATAACTAAAAGGACTCGAATATAAATGTAACAATCTATAAATAAATTAACACAAATCATGATATGCCTAATAACGTGAGAATTGGACACCACAAGGAACAAGAATAAAATAAGTAGAGAAACTGAAAGTGTTCGATAATTAGTTAAAATCAAATAGGAATTATGACATTGTCTATACACTAACTACACAAATTCAGGGCAGAAAATAATTCTAATAGAAAGCACATACATATCGGCACATAAATTATATGTTGATCGCAGGTTGTTATTTACAAATAGAACAGGTTCCTTTTATTCCAAGTTTCGATCGATCCTTTGACTGGGCAAGATCTGACGATTCCTGCCCAAGAAATCAGGTTACAAATTTCACTGATCTGAAACTTAACACTTCTTTTCTTATTGATTCCAAGGGCGGCGACATTCTTGAATGAAGTCAAATTGGATATACATATTTTGACTATATACATGCAAGATGTGTATTGGGGGTACAAAGTCCTCCGATACTGAAGCTAGCAGAGAATGATGAAGAGCCGCCCCATTAACCGAGTCGGGAGCTTTTCCCACTCAATCTACGCCTCCAGGATCATCGTAAGCAGCCTCCTCAATTTCTTCCCTCGTAAAGAGAGAAGAGTTCGAAGAATAACAATCTTGATTTGAAATCATGAAGATGACAATATCCAATAACCCTTCATTAACAAATTCAACACCAAACTCAACAACTAAACCAAAATCCATACATAATAAACCAACAAATTCCAAACAATTTATTGAAAATCACAAAAAATGCAAGGAATCGAGTATTAAAACTACCCAAATAGATTCTTAAAATCTTTAACACCAAAAGAGAATGAGAAATTCCCACGCTAACTGGCTTCTCACAATCCGAGTTATCGTCGTCTTGATATCAAGAAAATAAGCTAAGTTTCTTCTAAATTATCAATTGAGAAAAGGAAGTGAACAAGATAGGTGAATGTAAGCTTTCTAAGTCAGAATTAAGCAAGTGTGCAGATCTGTTCACAGTTGGAACTCTTTTATAGTATGAGTTGAGGAGGGACATGGTAAATTTATCAAAAAATGACCGATCGTCGACTTGCGTTGATTGACGATATCATTGTCATTGTTCATATGTCGATCGACGGTGGCGGTCGATAGTGAGGAACAACGGCATCTCGATTCTCCATCGATGACTCATGTCGATCAACGATGGCGTGGTGTCCTCGGTAGGTCGATCAACTCAGATTATTTAAGTGGGCGACAAGCACGCATCGATGTGGCGTGTCGATCGATGTTGGCGAGTACTCCTATCGATCGACTCACTCTGTCGATGCGGAAGGGAGATGCGCGTTGGTGATGCGTCGATTGTGGCTCAATTGATGGGCATGTTTCATGAACTCATGTCATGTTTTTACCACGAGCTTGTAGCTCAAGTGGTATCGCTAACCCTTTATGAGGGTGTTGACAAGGGTTCGAACCCTAGACCTCTCAAGTTATTTGAGATTTATCTTCTACTTTCCAACCACTTGACCCAACTTATTAAAAAAAAAACTCATGTCATGTTTTTGCCGATTTTATCTGATAGTAACTCTCGGGAATGCGCTTGGATCCGCTCAATTGACTAGAAAGACAAGAAAACCAAACTAATATAAATATCTACAAAAGATATGATAAAGAATATTAAAACGAATAAAAGTCGACACAAGCTATGTAAAGGCCAAAAGAAAGGAAAATGAGAGAAAACACGCCCAAAAACCACTAAACATACAAAAAGATACAAAAAAAAAACAAATATGAGTAAATCAGTCATATATAGAACGTGAAAACGTGAAACACCCCTAGAGTACATTCATTACCTTCATGACACTCAAGCTTCTATCTCCTTTTTTTGCACCGCTTTCAGCACTTTCTTTATGAGAGATTAAAAAAATCTAGAATTACTCATTCCATGTCCATGGTCCATGTGGTTCTTTCAAAATCATAGTAATTATCTCAAAATCTTCTTACATCGGGATGATTCTCATCAAAGTTAGCAATCAGTCTTTATTTATATTTTACAAGAAGAAAATGAAAATTATGTTATAAACTAGAGAGAGAACAATAAGAGTATATAGAGAATGAATTCTCAGTTATGTTTTTCATTAAAACTGAAGCCCTATTTATAAGAAAGCTTCCAATGGTACAATCATAATTACATAATTTCATTAGGGGTAAATAGTCATTGACATATAATAATAATGAATACATATATTGGCATAATGCCCAATCTTCATATTGCACATTAAGTGTGTTGTCATTTTTCTTTTCTCTTTTCCAGGATTAACTTGTCATTGGCCCAATGAAGATTCATCTGCAGGGGTGGGGGCCCTGGGCTGGGAGTAATCAGTGATGAGACTTGTCACTCAGTGATGAGACTTATCACTTAAAGCTTTTCAGGCTAGCAAACTTTTCATTGGTAGATATCACGAGTGAACAGTAACACTGACACGGCAAAAAGTAAATGTAGTTCTGATAGTGTGTAGTTCTAAAAAGTTTATATCATTTACTGAAAAAGGAGTTTTGATAATTTGTCTATTTTACCATGTGTTTGTTGCTCTAGTGTGTTATTTGTTTTTTTTATACTACGTTATTTTCATTGGTATGGTTATTCGTAATATCTCGTTGTTATATTATTTTTCTTGTATGTTATTTTATTCTTTAGTTGTGTTATGTTATTTATGTTGGATTTGACTGCAAATCTATTATTAATTACTCAAATGTATAAACTAAATAATAAATAACACAATAATAAATGGTGTCAATAATAAAATAATCTCAGCAATGTCCCCTTGTGCCACACTCCCTTGGATGAATGTTTTTACAAAGCTCGTATGTCCATGCTCCCTTTTACCTGGTCTATATGGCCTCCTTCTAAGTTATTGTGGTGGTTGAATTGGTACTGGTGTATTATCTTCTTCATAATCTTCCTTTATTGTGTCATCTTCTTCCTCTTGCTCATTCGAAAATGCACCATACATCTCATTATTATAACTCAAACTTTCAAATTGAATTATTGTCGTATGGAACTATGGTCATGAGAATCCCATCTGATTTTGAGCCCCGAACTGCAGAAGTCTATAGTTAGTATTTGTCTCAAGAAAATCGGTAAATGAGCGTCCTACGATGGGAGGAGTACAAAACTCCGCCCCAGGTGGTCCAAAGGTAGGAACATAATCGTTCTCATCATGTGGATCAGTATATCTATGAGATGATGATGGACCGGCCGTACCTAAGTTGAAAGAGGAAAAAAAAACTATTATTGTAATATCGATATTAGAATGTCAGGTAAAAAATGATCATTAATGGATAACCATAATACAATGATGGGAGAATGAGGATGGACCATGTGCAGCTGCGGGTTCCCTGTAACGAGAAGATGAAGATGGACCGGTCGTATCTAAATTGAAAGAGGAAAAAACTATTATTGCATTATTAATTTTAGGATTTTATGTAAAAATGATCATTAATGGATAACCATAATACCATGTGCGATTGTGGGTGCCCTGTGACAAGAGGATGAACCAAGTTTGCTCCTTCTTTCAGGACCCGATGTCTGTATCGTGCGTGGAGCTAGAGCATGCTTTCTTACCTCTCCACGAATGAGAAGTCGGTTCATCTCGTCAGCGACATATTGAACTACATCATGAAAGAGCAAAACTCTGGTTTCAAATCCAGCTTCGTAACATATATCCCTCAGTTTCACAGACTTGAATCGCTTATTGAAGTTAGAATAGATATATTGTAAACAAAAACAGTTGTATCCAATAGTTTGCATGAACGCTTGAACTTGTTGAACTGCATTAAATATTTCATCATGCGGTCAGATATAAGGCACCTTTACATATCGCGAACAATATGTTCTTCAACCATGTTAATGAACCAATGCCACGATTTATAACTCTCTGAATCAACAACTACATAAGCTAATGTAATGAATGTTGGTTTCCATCAAGTGCGCATGCCATCAACAATGTGTTTTTGTACCTTCCGACCAAAAAAGTTTCATCAACACTAATGACTTTGCGACAATGTCTGAAAGCCTCGATACAAGTTCTGAATGCCAAAAACATAAATCTTAAAGTATGCACACCAGGTACTCTTGAAGATTTGTATAACCACTCGACCATTATCCCGGGGTTGTACATCTGCAAGGCCTACATGTATTTTGGTAAATGTTGAACCGCCCGCATCCTGTATATATTTTTACGGGCTCGTTGCAAACACTTTATAATCATATTCTTGTTCCATGGCATTTGACATGCAAGGCACTATATATCAGATCTCTCTCGGCCGAAGTGGTTATGATCATAGCAATCATGTTTTTACATTGGGGTGATCCACACGTGTACAAGATGAAATACATTAGTGCGCAAGACCCAATTCAGTGATTATCCAAACCATTTTGCTTACGATAACTAGCGCGGAGCCACCATTTTCATTGAGGTGAATGGGAACTTGATGAACTAGGAATATATGGACTATTCTGACTATGTGGTCCTAGCTCTGGGTTGCTCAAACCCACCCTATATGCACAATTGGCGACACGCACATAGTATTCTTTAATAGCCCACATCACATATTTTTTATATCTGAAAATCATGCTTTTTTTCAACACTTCGTCTTATTTGTCGTCGTCGTAGTCCTGTTAAGGAACACTAATAGAATCAGGAGGGATGCCTTCATAAAAACTCATGTACTTGTAATGTCCCGATCCTTCCTCCACTCATTGATGAGTTGTATGGTCAAACTCAACCACGATAGGTTCGAAAGGATCTTCATTTGGCAAACTACTGCTCAACTTAAAGTATTCCTCGTCTGTTTCTCATTCGCTCTGTTCAAAATCAAAAACTTCATTCGGTCTAAAGTAATCAGCGATATAGTCTGAGATTACAATTGAAGGAATCTAAATTTGAATAATCGACATTGGTTTTCCACCCTCATATCGTAGTAGTGATGCATACATGCCATAGTCATTGTCGAAACACATATTTGACATATGTTGTCATGATTTCTGAGTAATTAAAATAAAGATATTAAGTTTGATTTTGTCAATTTGTAATAATATTAAATGTGGAGGAGTTCAAGTATTTTTTTTTGTGTATGTTTTCAAAAAAAAAAAAAAAAGAAAATTAATTTAAAAAATAAACTAAAAATATTTCCACAAAAAAGTAAATTCAACATTCATAAATAATTAACAAATAACTCAAATTCATAATAATTAACAATATTTTCATAAACAAATAAATTCAATATCAGAAAAGAAAATGAACGAATAAATACAAATTTACAAATAATTAATAATATTTCCACACACAAATAAATTCAATATTCATAATTAACAAATAAACACAAATTCATAAATAATTAACAAATAAAAAGTTTAACAAATAATTAACAATGCTTCCATCAACAACAAATAACTATTTCTAAAACAATTGAACAAGAATTTACAAAAATAATTAAATTTATTTTTATAAATAAATAAATTAATATTAGAAATTACCTTTAGTTTCCAGCCTGCTCCTTGCTCCTTTCCACCTGCCGCCTTGCCGCCGCCGTTATTATTATTATTAATAATAATTATTATTATTTTACTGGTGATAGAAAAATGGAAATAAGTGAAGAAGAGGGGAAAGTGGGCGCCCCCCCCCCCCCCCCCTCCCCTTTTTTTTTTTTTTGCAAATTAGTTCGGACGTTATTAACACCAGTGTCCGCCTTCAAACTTCTTTTTTCTATATATTAAGATCTGGATGCCAGTGATAATGACATCCCTCTTTCATTTTTTTCATTTTTTTTTTTCATTTTGGACTACAACGTTGTTGCCATCAACTTCCCAAATTCAAAATTTTCTTTTATTTTCAATATCGCCTTAAAATATTTTTTTTCTGTCAAAATAAACGAAAGCTTGCATTTTTTTTTAAAATTTTGATGCAGGATGCTTGTGATAAGCGCGTCACGTCATGGACACGCTTTAGTGTCTCAATAAGTTTTTTTACTTTCCATCCAAACTATATGATTTTATCAAACTTAATTAAAATATATATTAATTATTTAAAATTGGTACAAAAATTGCTAACAAAGAAAAGTAGATTTCTTTTTATTCTCGTTTTATTCTATTTTTTTTAGTAAATAGTAAATAGAAGAAAGGAAAAGAGAGGAGAAAAAGTTGCCTACATTATTGGTGGTTTGTTCTTTGGTCAAAGTCGGAACCCCCTAACCCCAGATGGAGAAAATTTTCTTTAACCTATAAAATAACTTTAAATTGCCAAATGAATTTCCCCATAACCCAACCCTGAAACGGTAACTAAAAGAAAGAAAAGCCCTTTGGAATTTTGTTACATATATATAATCCATCGAATGTTTTCTTTCTGTCATTATTCTCTCTCTAGTTCTTGATTTGTCTCTTGATCTATTTGCCTGGGTGCAACTGTACTGAAACAGAAACCCAATTTTTTTCCTCTTGAACCCTAATTTGGTACGCGATTCGATATATAGATGGGTTTCTTCACTTGTCGCCCCATCATTGAAAGGCTCTGATTTTAGGTCACCCTCTTTTTTCTTTTGTTTTTAATTGGATGTGGATGTGATTTGTCGTCTATATGTTATGTTGTATGTTCAAAACTTCAAATTATCATGTTTATTTACTTCAAATTGTTTTATTGTTCATAATACATTGATTGAGTTGTTTTCTTGTTTTTCATTTTGTGCATAATTCAGGTTTTGGTGGTGCAGACATTGGTTGATGACTGTCAAAAATCCGGAAATTTATGATGTGGGTTTTGTGATTGGGGTTGAAAGAGGATTAAAAACTTAATCTGTGAATTTTTACGCTGATTGCGACTGAGGGTTACAATTTAAATTTCTGGAAATAAATCATCTAAAAGAGGCAATGGTAACCGCGACATGGAGAAAATTCGTAACCCCTTGTTGGAGGCCCTCAGTGGATAATCAGACCATAAATCACAACAATCGAGGAGACGATCTTTACGGCCGTGTCGATGGTTTGTGGTGGTACAAAGATTTAGGACAACATAGTCATGGTGAATTTTCAATGGCTGTTATTCAAGCTAATAATGTATTGGAAGATCATAGCCAGCTCGAGTCTGGCCCGATGAGCTCGACCGAGTATGGTCCTCGAGGGACATTTGTCGGCATTTACGACGGCCATGGTGGTCCAGAAGCTTCCCGGTTTATAAACGGCCGCCTTTTTGAAAATATTAAGAGTATGCTTTTTTTCTTTTTTCTTCCGTTCTCTTGTCATATTTCCTTTATGTTTTGATGGACTTTATTTCACATTTAATTCATGGCATGAATAATTTTTGTGGATTTAATTATAAGTGAAAGTATATGATGAAGAGCTTTTTTAACTTTAATCTTATAAATAATTGTGAAAAAAAATATTTCCTATTATTGGGTTGGATTTTTAGATATTTTTTTTAAATTGCTAATTTATATATGTTTACTCACTCCACAGCTATTCGTGATGCAGAGTTCACATCGGACGATCAAGAAATGTCATCCGATGTTATAAAAAATGCGTATTTAGCAACAGAAGATGAATTTCTTTCGTTGGTTAAGAAGCAATGGGAAATGAGACCACAGTTTGCTTCGGTGGGGTCGTGTTGTTTGGTGGGTGTTATATGCAATGGATTGTTGTACATTGCCAATGCCGGGGACTCAAGGGTGGTGTTAGGAAGAGTAGAAAGGGCTGATAAAGAACTTAAAGCCGTTCAATTGTCGGATGAGCACAATGCGAGTTTTGAATCCGTTCGGGAAGAGTTGCACTTGTTGCATCCTGATGATCCGCAGATTGTTGTTTTGAAGCACAAAGTTTGGCGAGTGAAGGGTATTATTCAGGTGAGGTCTCGTTTGTTGTATTTAAAAGAAATTGTAAAAACCATATTTACATTGTAGCCTTTAACTCGTAAAATTACAATCATGCCCTTAAGGTTTGACAAACTCGCCTGGAGTTTGTATTAATTAACAGTGTAATTCTATAAAATAGAAACAAAGGTCAATGGGGTATTTGTAATTTCGAAAGATAATTGGAATCTTTTTTGTAGTTAGGCTAAACATCAAATTAATCCTTTTAGTTAATAAGAACTGCTTTATAACGAATTCTTTCGTGGGTATCTTGGATTACCGCGTGGACATTCACAAAATGAATTGTATTTTCTTGACCTATTGCAAAGAAAAAAAACTAAAAGAACATTTACATTTTAATGTTTAGCCTTTAACTCTTAGAATTGCAAGTACACCCTTAGGGTTTTGCAAGCTCCCCTTTAGTTTGTATTTTTTAACCCACGGTGCAATTTTATTAAATAGGGAACAAAAAGGTCAAGGGGGGTATTTTTATAATTTTAAAGATATTTGGAGTCCTTTTGTAATTAGGCTAAACTTCTATTTGACTTGTATTGTTGATATTCCTTCATCTCAGATTTCGAGATCGATTGGCGATGCTTACTTGAAGAAAACAGAGTTCAATAGAGTGCCTTTGTTACCGAAATTTAGACTTCCGGAACCTTTTCAGAAACCAATCCTATTGGCCGAGCCATCGATACACGTGCAGAAACTTAATTCCGAGGATCAATTTCTTATATTTGCCTCGGATGGGCTATGGGAACACCTTAGCAATCAAGAGGCGGTTGAGCTTGTCCACACTTCTCCACGTAATGTACGATTTCTTGACTGTTTTTTTTTTTTTCATTTTATTAAGGGATTATTACAGAAACTTACCCCTGAGGTTTAACCTAATTACAAAATCCTCCCGTTATATTTCCAAGTCGCAAATACACACTTGAGGTTTGTATATAGTTAACAAATACTCTCTGGATGGTGCAATTTTTTATAGAGATATATATATATGTAGGGCTATAAATGTGTTTTTGAAACATAACTGTTTTATTTTATTGGGTAATTAGGCTTACCATCAGGTGTAGTTTTGTAATTAACTCTTTTTAAAAAACTTGTCCGGCAATTTAAATTAGTACTTTCTCCCTTCCTGATCCCACCTATATCATAGGTGTTTCTTTTTGTATATTTTCTTGCCATTTTAGAAAAATTGTATTTTCCTTGAATATTCTTCCTTAAGGACACAAGATTCTTTTTTCAGGGCATTGCCAAAAGACTAGTCAAAGCGGCCCTTCATGAAGCTGCAAAGAAAAGGGAAATGAGATATTCCGACCTGAAAAAAATCGATCGAGGAGTGAGGAGACATTTTCATGATGACATCACGGTTATTGTTCTTTTTCTCGACGTCCATTTGGGTAATAGCAGTCCAATTTTCTCGATAAAAGCGGGTGGTTTTAACCCTGGTGATGCCAATTCGTAGTTTAGCTTTCTCATAAATGATAAAACCCTTTTCTTTTCTTTTTCTTTTTTCATTTTTCATTTTTCATTTTTTTGGGGTTTTCCGTTCAATTGGAAGGAGAGTCGTCGTGTTAGGAGAGTGTATAGAGTTCGGTTTGGAAAATTCTCACCCGTGCGTTGTTAACGTTAATGATTATGCCAGGAAAATGTCGATGGTAACTATAAAAAATATATATATAATAACAATAATAAATAAATAAAATCTGCTGACTGGCATATGAAACTGAGGGGAAGGTATAAGGTGAGAAAACAGAGAAAATACTGGATTGAGTTGATTGGTTTTAGAATAATTTTCAGATTTGTTGAGGGTACACGGACAGCATGCTAACTGATGGTTTTGCAATAATCTTAATTTTGTTTGTGATTATGTTACTCTATTGTTAATTGGTAAGTCAGAGATAGCATGTGTATGTTGTTTCAGAGTGCGAGATTAGCAGAATTGACTGAGTTTATTATTATTATTATTATTATTATTATTATTATTAGTTAAAATGTATTCCCACTCTGAAATAGATCACATTGCAATTTCAGATGTCCCATAAGTATTAGGTAATATATTTTAATATGTAAATTATTCGGTTTCGTGTATTCATCTATTTAGTTATTGTGAAAATACACCCCTTCATTTACTTAGACCAAGTTTCACTGGAATCAAGTAGATAATAAATAAATAAACAATTAGTCAATATAAGCGTATAGATTGTAGATTTAATGCAATATATGGTATCTAAATCAACCAAATTTTTAAAATTGTAAGAAATGACC
The DNA here is from genome assembly GCA_014905375.1 of Phtheirospermum japonicum. NCBI lineage: Eukaryota > Viridiplantae > Streptophyta > Magnoliopsida > Lamiales > Orobanchaceae > Phtheirospermum > Phtheirospermum japonicum. The sequence goes on from BMAC01000200.1 coordinate 863,056, forward strand.
CTGAATTTATTTTGTTAATGATGAGAGAGTAATAATATTTTGATTTTTTTTTAAGTGCGAAATATATATTAAAAAAGAAGAAAAAGATACGGGTTGGTCGAGTTCCCTACACGATCAAAAGTTATCAAATGAAAAAGGTTTGGGGGGCTGAATCCTCTACACGATCAAGAGTTATCAAATGAAACAAGTCTGGGAGGCCGAATCCCCTACACGACCAATCAAAAACTAAAAAAGTTTTCAATTGATTTTCTTTTGGATGCTCGGTAGTATTTCTTGATGATAATTTTAATATAATTACTTATAATCATGGAGTATCAGTAATTGCTTAATTAAAGCATTGGAATTTAAAGATTATATATTTGGGGAAAACAATCAGTCTCACGTCGTCTGAAAGTTTTATACAATTTTGATAAATTTATAAAGCTAACGTTAATACTGTCATGGACCAATCCGACATTGCACCTGTAGTACATGATCATGTTTCAAATGTTCAACTTATTTTATCATTTTATCATTTCGTGTTATGATCAAGATTTCAGTGTCTATCAAAAAAATTATAAAATTCTTAGTGTCATATATTTCTTCTATAATTGTTGTTTAAAAATCTCGGTCAATTGTACTCTTCTGATATGGAAATGTAGGGCAAACAGACTAAATTTATTTTTTTAAATATGGAAAAAAACAAGAATCAAAAAACAAAACAAAACAAAAAATTGTTAAAGAATAAACATAATTAGTTTGTCTTTTGAACAACAAATTGATGAGAGTAATTTGTGTATTTATTAGCTTTATGTATTTGAAGTGTATAATTGAATCCCGTATGAAAGAGTTTTTAAAGAACAAGAGAACTTTAATTACTCTGTTTCTTTTTTACGTGTTTTTTTCCACTTTAGTAGCACGATTTTTTGCTCTATTTGAAAAAAAAAAAAAACGTATACAAGAAAATATTAGGAGAAAAGATCGCGATAGAAAGCGAATCAGGAAAGAATAATTTGAGTGCCTTAGAAATGGATCATGTCTTTCCTGCAAGATGGTTGAAACAACTGGTCTTGAATTTGAAATGTTGAACTCGGAAAATTGAGTACCATCGTTGGGTTTCTGATGTTAATCACTTTCATGGAAAATAATACATCCACCATCCAATTATCAAACATATTCAAATGACAAAGAACAGTCTGATAAGTTTAAAATCAATGCTCTAATGTTTTGCTACGACATATTGCGTATATCTTAATCACGCCCGGAGTACCTTCAGTTGAAGACACCTAAAGAACTGACCCAAAGAACTGTAGGATGCCCTAAAAGGGTCATTTTGGAAACATACATGACACTTTTCTTCGGGAACTGGCTAAAAAGTGGAATGAAATCTGCTTATTTGACTACAAAAGGGTCAATAACTTCAACAAGGACATGTGCTTAAAAGCACGCCTCACCATTTGTGAAAAGCAAATTCACAGAATATGATATAATAAAAAACCTCTCCCCATTTTTCCTACTTCAGCACTTTTACTAGAGATCCAGTATAGGCTCTAGTATGGTAAAAAAGAAATACAACATTCATAAGTTGATTAATACGATGCAAGTTGCTAAGAGGAATGATTAGGTTCTTCTAAACAACAATACCAGACCTGTAGGGACTAGGGCTGTAAACGAGCCAAACCTAGTTGAGCTTTAGTGAGTTTGAGCTTACTCGTTTATTATCGAGCTTGAGTTTTTTTTAATGAATATATCGATGGCTCGCTAGCTTTTTCGAGTTTAATCGAACCTAAACGAGCTCAAAAGATATTAATTATTAATTAAATCATTCTTTACTTTATTAAAAAAATAAAATAAAATATTTTTTAAGTATATAATACACCTACTAAGATACGTAAACAAATAAGTTTATATATATATTTCTATATTTTTCATATGAACAAGTATAAAAATTATAATTAAAACCAAACTATTAGTTTAATTTTTACGAGTTTAATAACAAACTCACTCTAGAACTCACTAACGAACCCGCTCACGAGCTAACCAGTCGAAGACCATGAACATTGAGTTTTCTCGTTTATTAAACGAGCTCGAGCGAGCTTTTATCGAGTCGGGTAGCGAATAGCTCACGAATTGTTTGGCTCATTTACACCCCTAACAGGGACAAAGAAAATTCCAATTTTAATTATGGTAAAGCGAATAGTGGAAATAGCCCCAAAGCAAAGGGGACTGAACGTGGTAATCCCTCTCAATGTGGGAACCATGCACCACAAGGTAGGGGCCATTGGGGGTTGTAGTAGAGGTCATGGAGGCTCTCCCCATGTATGGCACAAAGATGGTGGCAGTGCCCTAAATGCTTGAATTGGTGGTTATAACACCAAGGCACCAAATTAGAACCTTTCAATGAAATGAGAGAGAACTGTAAATGAACCTTGCTATAGATGCAGTGACATTGGAAATTGGTACCAAAGCTCTCATGCAGGTAACAAAGGGAGCCATGTACACGAGGCTTAGAGAGTCTAAAGAACACAAGACTCACTGTATGGAAGATAGAGATCATGATATTGATGCCAACTTCACAATTGCAGACTTCCATGATAACAAGAACTTTGCTCCGTCACTAGATGTTCCTGATTTTGAGTGATCTATTTTATCTATTTTCTTATTTCTCAAGAACTTTGTGAAGGCATAATGCATCGTTTTAATTAGATTATGGTTTTCGGTCTTAAAGTTTATTTCTAAATTAGATTTATTCGAACAAAACATTACTCAGGTTATTATTGGTTCATCAATAAATTTTGGATATTTTTATAAAGTGTTAAATTTATTCGAGTTTATTAATTGCACTAATAAGTGCTTGGTTAAAAAATTAACAATATAAGTGTACATAAATATATCTTGCGCATAGAGCCATGTCTTTAAATAAAAAGTATGTCATTCTAGATAGTCCACGACACTATAAAGAATATAAAAATCTTTTTGTCTCTTTCAATAACACTATCACATTACTTATAAGAATGTCGCGAGGAGAAATATAGTACTTAGTTAATAGTGGAACTAGCCACACAATATTAAGGAATATATAATTTTTCATTGAATTAATTCTTGATAACTAATATATAACTACAATGATTGGGACATCTCAATTAATCAAAGGGTGAGGAACAACCAAATTCTCGATGTTGACAAAGGCTCTATATGAACGAAGAGTCAATCAAACCTTGTTGAGTTTTAAAATTTTCGTGCCAACGAATATCATATGAAAACTCATTATGAGAATGGAAATATATATATATATATATATATATATATATATATATATATATATATATAGGATTAGGTTCAAATGAGAACCATGTCCTTATTTGTGAACTTAAGTTCAATTATGAGCCGTAGATCAAATTAAATGGATGGATGATACTTTTTTGTACATTTCCTTATTTGATTAAAAAGCATTAAGACTGTATAATAAAAGCACTGTTGGTATATAATAAAAACAATAGTGCACTAGTTCGCATTGTGATTATATATATATATATATATATATATATATATATATATATATATATACCATTAGAAAAGTATTTGTTCCCAAATAAACCATTGAAATTCCAATTTCTCATTTAATCCAAAATACTAAATTACCCTTGTTAAGATTTTCGATTTAGTCCAATAAAAATCCAGACTACTATATATTAATTTCATACTACCCCAGTTTCATACTACATTAATAAATTTCATGTTAAACTTCATACTACTTTAATAAATTTCATATTACATTGTCAAATTTCGTACTACATCAAGAAATTTTATATTATATTGAGAAATTAAATTTCATACTATTTCGTATAATTCTATACTACATTACTTGAAACTTCATATTGAAAAATTTCATACTAGTTTGTCAAATTTTATACTTAACAAAATAAAAATCATACTAATACATTCAAATATTTTGATTAATTCATTTCATGCTACTCAACATCACCAAGTTCATACTACTCATTAAAACATGTGCATAATTCCATACTAGGTGAGCATAATTACACCCAGTTGAAGAATCATCGTTCTGGCCCAATTACTCATAAGTAATAAAGCTTAATGAAAAATCAATCTGGCCTAATTCTTATTAATTAGGAGGCCCAATTCTGATTATTTAGGTGGTCTTGAAAACGGTCTTATGCCTTGCCCTTCTCTCCATCAAAAGTAAGCATCAGCCGCCATCAATACCGTTAATTGACAGCAACAACCATCTTTCCTCTAGTGATTGTATCAGTATTTGACCTATCGTCATTTGACATTCAACAAATATGGGACGTGAGTTATCTCCTCCCCGGACAGATTCTCGTGCACTCCACCTTGTCAATCTGCCACCTTCGGCAACAGCATATCCAACGACCGATGATTAATTAACAGCAGTAGAAGCGTCTATGTATGATGACGACAATTTGTGTGGGTGGTGACTGAATTAGGTTGTCGATTTGAAAGTATTTTCGGTGGTTATTTGGTATGAAAATAGGAGATTTATATTAGAATAACAAGACAAACGCGGTGGTGGTGGCGGTGGCCGGAGCGTAGGTTGAGACAGTAGTACCATTACCAATCAGACTTTGCGCGTGTGTGCGATGGGAATTTAGTTTGTGACTCAGCGGCAGGGAGTGGGGAGTGGGGAGTGGGGATGTAGGGTTTGGTTTGTATTGAGTGGCAGGAACTACAATTATATATTTTATAATTTTAGTTGTAGGGTATTTATGATAATTTAAATGTAAGTTTTGTTTTAATTGGAAATATACGACTAAAAGGGAATAAAGGAAAGTTTGAATGATTATTTCGTAATTATTGAATGTATTATATATATATATATATATATATATATATATATATATATATATATATATAATATATATATATATATATATATATATATATATATATATATATATATATATATATATAGGATTGGGTTCAAATGAGAACCCCGTCATTATATGCGAACCTAGGGACTAATCCTGGCCTTAGATCTAATATTGCACAGTGCAATTATATGTCCAGGTTCATTGTGCTTTTTACACAGTACTGTAGTGCTAAAATCAGTCCAGTTTTTTTAATTTAATTATATATATATATTTTTTACGTTTTAAAACATGCAATATGTATCTTAAATTGTAGATCTTGAGAATGTGATTAATTTGATATATATTTCATTCAAAACGAATAAAATTTGAAAAAGTTATGGTTTGTTGAAGATTTGAGTTTAATTTCAAATTTTTGAATTTGCAGTTTATAGACGAAATTTGCAATGCTTTTTGTATACAATCGTAGTGTTTTTTTTCTTAATCTATTGTGCTTTCCAAAGAACAATTTAGTGCTCTTTGTAAACGTTGATATATGTCCAAAATACCATTTTTAATTAATTAATGCATTTTTTTACATTATTACCATGCTGACATGTCATGATCTCAACCATCAAGATTATCCAATCTAATGATCAAGATGAGTCCCTAGGTTCACATATAATGACGGTTCTCATTTGAACCCAACCCTATATATATATATATATATATATATATATATAAACTCTAATGAACGTGGAACGAGACTCGTATTGAAGAAACTAATGAATCAATCTAATGGGTTATACCTCACTGTTTCACCCCAAAAAATATGACCCCGCCTAAACTCGTGCTTCTTCCCGACCTGCACGCACAGACACGTCAGAAAAGGACCACCGGAGGTTTTCCGGTGGAAACCTCTCTGATACTTAAGTAAGAAAGCGTATAGAGTGTTTCTGGTGAGCAAAGCAAGGAATGCGCAACGAATGACATACCTCTCTCAGCCTTGGGGCTGAGATATTTATAGTTTTTCCCAGTGGGGACCCCTTCCGGGATCTCGGAAAGAAAGGCCGCGAATCAAGGGCCATTTAAACAACAAACTTTGACAAGTGGTCCCACTTGTCCCCTCGACGGGGGTCAGGAGGCTAGGTCTCCCATGGTCTTGCTCTCCTTTTTACCGGCAAGCCTGCCTAGACGTTATATTTCAAGGTTTATCTCACAGGAGATCTCTATCAGCTCAGGACAATTCCTTGGCTGGGGTGACCCTTGCTCTGATCTGTTCTGCTTTTAAGAAAACCATGTCAAACCTCACCAAGTGTAAGCTGTCCTGAGCTCTCTTCTTTGGCTATCTGGGTCCAGGTCTACCCCAATCTGGGTCTGGCCTATTTATGTCTCATCAACTCATACCCCCGAAATGGTTGGGGTAGAGCTGTAACATTCCAGGACCCTCAGGAATAAATGAGGTCCCACTTATCCTTTATTATTTCTCGTACTGGTACGAATCCCAGGAAATCCGCCTGGCAACCAGGCCTAATCATTGGCATTAGTGGTGTCGGCCCACATTCCCTAACGGTTACTATTCCCACACGTCTTTCCATGTACTGACAAGTCAGCGGCGTGTGACCTACCCTAGGACGGTTGGCATTCCAGCTCATCACCCAAGGTATTGTTCGTCTGCCCACATTAAATGCGGGGATCCCATCAAATCATCTTTTTCCTCGATTTCCGTTTTTGAATTTATCCACTTCCCTTTTATTCCCGCTAGACTTTCTCTCTCTTTCACTTTTCATATTTTCATCTTACAAAATTCTCGAGTTCTCTCTTTTCTCTCCAGTATTCCGACGAACTTTTTAATTTAGTTCTCGATTCAATTTCTCCGGCTACCCTCGTAGACTTGGTATCTTTCTTAGCCTTTACTCCTTTTAATATCTTATAATGTTGTCGTCTCTTTCTCTCCCCAATGTTTCCCCGGTTACTCCTTCTCTGGCGGTGGGGGCCTCTTCTCCTCCGACGTCTGCCGCTCTAGAAATGGCAGTAATTTCCTTTTCATCACCGTCTATCTCTCTGGCGACGACAATAGCTTCTTCCTCTTCACCGTCTGCCTCTCCAGAGACGGCGACGGTCTCCTTATCTCCATCATATTCTCCTGTGGCCGCGACGGTCGCTTCTTCTTCCGCCGGGGGTTTGGAATATCCCCCGCCGATCCCCGACCACCCCAAAGTCACTTATATCCTCATTGATAGATCTGTTGAGGAATTACGCCATGAATATAAATTTCCAAAAAAATATGACCCTTATAACCCTCCGGCAGGTATCTTAGTGAACCAAACTTTTGTGCATCCCTTTTTAATTAATTTAAAAGCATGTCAGTTTGCTCGCAAGAGTACGAGGTACTTGTAGGGTGATGAGTTTGACTCGAGTCGTATCTCTCGAGGAAACAACTATTCAGTCTTTCGGATGTTTTTCTCAATTACGAATAGAAATAAAATACATGTACATTTGGGGTTTTAAAGAGATTGAATTTATTATTATGAACTAAAGATGTAATTAAACTAATTATTCTAAACTATATTATCAACTACGAGCAATAATTAAACTACTTGAACTCAAGAACTAAGAATTAATAGCAACTAATCTAACAGCATGAATATAATAACTACCATTGAGAAATAGCATCATACGAATCTAAGAATGAATAACTAAGCATAAATTAACTCGCATAAATAAACTAAATTAAACCAATATCCAATCATAAAACGATTAAGCTAATTAAACTAGTTCTAGCATTAACTAAGAAATAAATCAAGCAATTAACTAGAAAATTAACTAAGTAACTAACCAAGAGTTTAGAGTACTTATTGTAACTAAGAAAGCAGTAAAAAGCTCCAGCTATTCCGGAGTTGCACGTCGATCTTGGGCGAAGATTGAATCCCGAACTCGAATTCGATATTTTGGACGCGTTGTTCTTCGATCCTTGATCTCCGTCTTCAAATCTCGTTATGAGATGTGGGATTATTGTTATTGTAAGCTAAGGAACCCTAGGTAGTCGTGTATATGTCCAAAAATCCGAAATATGGAGGGTTTATATAGATATTGCAAGTTCTGGCGCACAAAAAACCCTAAAATCCGAATTTTGGGCCGTCGCGTCGACGGTGCGTCGACCGACGCAGGCTGGCTCTCGGCGTTGACGCGGCCTAGGTGTGCGCGTCGGCTGAGCGGGTGCATCAACTGACGTGTGCTTGGATCGACGCTTCAGAAAGTTGCGTCAACGCTGCGTCGGTCGGCAGTGCGTCGATCGTCGCGGGCTGTGACTCGCGTCGACAGAGCGTCGACGCTTGCGTCGATCGACGTGACAGAGAGCCTGTCTCGGTTCTCGATCTTTTTGCTACTCGTTTCACCGGAAAGCTCGTTCTCCTATTCTTGAACATCAAACTTCGTCTATTACGCACTGAACTCTTCTGGTTACTTAGCTGTAAGATGAAAAATAACGAAATATCACCTATTTGCATCAATTACGATTAAAATACGGTAAAATAAGCTGGAACTATAAAATACGGAATTAATGCTTAAATCGTCCAACTTATACCAAAAATAAATAGAAAAACGAACTAAAAAGCTAATAAAAATAAGGACAAATCTACGTAAATCAACTACCCCACTCTTAATTGGTTTGTTTGTCCTCGAACAAACGATAAATTCAAAGTATAACTAGAATGAAAATAAGTTCAAGCAAAGAGTCGTTCTATGCTACATACGTAATTTTGAAAATATAGGTACAAGTCACGCAACGTCAATCACTCGACCATTATTACATTTTCGCTCCAAAACAAAATCATGCTTCCTCACGAAGGATAATATATAAGTGTACGCTCAAAAGCACTCAAGTATTTTCTGCATGGGACGTGTATACACTCAAATCATACAATTACATGCACAATAAATAAGCAACGAAAATCAATCTCTTTTCAATCGCATATTAAGTGTGCTGTCACTACTAAGAATCAGAAAAGGTCTTCGCGGGTTGTAATGTAAGGCTCTTTGAACGGTATGAAATATATAAGTCGTGTGGCTAACTCATGATCAATCATGATCAATAACTCACTCAACCTAACCTAATCACGAAGCAAAGTGCTTCACCTCGTACAAAAGAAAAACCTCAATAAACACTCATAACGTAGCCTTTTAAATATAGGCTATTTCCCAACTCGCAAACCGTAAAACCGACTTGAAGCTCAGAAACCACTTAATCACAACTCTTTTGCCTTTTAAACATAAGGCCTCATAAAATAAACAATTAGACTCAAGCCTTTACAAGCGCGTAGGCAATTACTAACACAAGACCCACCATCTTTCTTATCATTTTTTTTTTAATTTTTCCCCCGTTTATTCTTTTTATGGGGTTTCTCTTTTTTTATTTTATTTTATTATTTTTTTAGATGGTGGTCCTTACTCACAAAATAATAAATTCCTAATAACAATTCCAAGACTCAAATAACCAATAAAAATACAAACTCCTATCCCACGCTTTTAATGGTTTAGTAGGGTTCGACTCAATAAAATCACTCTGGGCTATAGGCATGGATTATCTGGCAATGATTGGCTCATTCGAAATTTATAGTTTCTAAAAATTTATGGATATGGCCGGAAATAGGGTTTTTTTTCTGTGCCTTAACGTCATTTCCAAAGTCAACTACACACAGCGGTTTCAAAGAGATATCAAGACTGAAACTTATTCAAGCACATGCATTGATGATAAACACTCAGGCTACTCACAGGCTTTTTGCATGAAAAAGTTTTGAATTGACGTTGCTTTTTGGGTTTTGTAAAATCAATTACGTCCAAATATCATTTTACAATATATAAATAATAATTTTTAAAAATTATGCACTTATGCACGCTCAAAGACGAAAACAAATAATCATACGTAGTCAACTTCGACAGGCAAGCCATACAAACACAATTATCGCGCAGGAATAGCAATTAATCGCACTTAAGCATATAATTATTACAGGCCAAGTATTAAATAAAATTACACAATTAATCAATACAAATCACACTCGACCACCCCCCTCTCTAAAAATCCCGGCAATCTCCTGATTGCCACAAATACATCCAAAATTCAAAAAGAGGAAGGAAAAAGAAAACATCCCTGAAATAATAGTAGTCGAGCCGCTACTCGTTGATTTGTGTAATTTGGCCTTGCTTCAACGTGCGCGATATGAATTGTCCTAAAAAAATAAAATAAGCAAAAACAAACAAAATAACAATATTTTTGGATTATATATATATATATATATATAATAGTATATATATATATATATAATATATATATATATATATATATATTATATATTATTTATTTATATTTTTTTATTAATTTAAATAAAGCATAATAAGATAAAGAAACAAGATTAGAACTCACGGGAATCATCATCCTCGGGGTTCTCGTCGACTTCCATGCTAGGTGTCAGGTATCCCGCCTCAAACCGCTTCTCGAGCTTCGAAATGCGAGCTCGCATCTTCCTTAAGCTCCGATGATTTTGCTCGTGGTTTGTATCAATCTTCTCGTCGATGATTTGGAGCTTATCGAACATCTACAATTGAAATGCTCGGTTTTCTTCAAAAAATTGGCTCCAATCGGGACTCGTGCCCAAAGTAGAACGGCGGGCTTGCTCCATATCCGTATCGCCATCGTCTTCGTCATTGTGCGATCGAGACGACGAACCTCCTCTAGTCGAAGACCTCACTCGGGGTATCGATGTACGCGTGAGAGGTAATGAAGTGGTCCCGAGTGGGCTAAGTCCGCTTTCGGCCGGATCGAACCCGAAGTGACGGGCGAGGCCGGTAATGTATGGCGCAAATGACAGAAGTGGCGACTTGCTTCCCGGAGTTCCTTTAGTGACGTTGTATAGTCCTTGCAAAATTAACGGGTACAACCGGACTTGACGACCTTCAACGAGGCATTGTAGAACATAAAGCTCGGATTTAGTCGCATAATTTGCCTCGTTCTTGCATAAAATGATGTGCCCGAGGATCTTGTAGGCAACGTAGAGGGCGTCGTCATGAATTCTCGAGCAAGGAAATCTCTTGCAATCGCCCGTATTTCCCCCGGTGATCATCCCCCAAAAATATGCTAAATCAAAACCTTGAACTCCAACCGGGTGGTCCCCTACGGTCGGGAACCCAAATATGTTACCAAATACCCCTTCATCGACATAAACGTCATTCCCTCCTAGCCTACATAAGAACGTCTCATCGTTCCGAATTGCCAACGTGGAGAAAAACTTGAGTATAAGCTCTCTAAATTCGGGGAGTTGCATTTGGGCGAAGTACCCACACCCGAGGCCATCCACATAGCGGGAAAGGTCGGTGTGGTGTTCCAAACCATTCGAGGCCTCTTCCTCAAGTCCATTGACGTTCAAAATCCTATGCGTAGCGAAACCCCATTTGCGAATATTTTTGAACGTGTCCCCTTCCTTTTTGTCAAAAATTGGGAACGGTGCTCCGTATTTCCCCGAGATATCCTTTCATTTACCCGCTCGAGACATTATCAAACAATACGAAAGCAAGCGGGATTGATAAAACTTGAAAATAAACCTCCTTTCTTCTTTGGGGAATTTCGTCGAACACTTGGCGTGCGTGTTCAACCAACAAAATACTTGAAGAATTCTTTGCACCAACAACTTCCCAACACAACCAAACAATGATAATATAGTTCCAAGAGAGTTTCAAGTGAATTACCTCAAAGATTTTATCCCGAAATTGCTCATTTTCCAAGAAATTGCTCCAAGCCCTACTTAGCTTGATTTGAGAATTAGCTTGAAACCTGCCCCAAATTCGATCTTGCCAGCAGATTTATAGAGTGTAATTCCAGTTTTTGAGAGTTGTAGTGCCGGGAATTTGTAGAACGAAAATTGTGAAGAAGGTAAGAAAATTAAAATTCTGAAGTAAGAAGATGAGGAAAAGTGAGAAGAGGGAAAAAGAAAACTATTTTAAAGCAGCTTTTCTGGGTTTTCCGCGGGTCAAGACGGTTATGGGTCTGGTCGGTCGGGCAAAACCCGAATTTAAATGCTTCTGGGCCTGGCGCGTGGCTCGCGTCGACGCAACAGAGACTAATTTCTTGGCACCTGGCGTCGACGCCGCGTCGACTGACGCGAGCATCCTCGGCGTCGACGCGCGCGGAGTCCTGGGCGACTTTTTCTTCGCTTGTTTGATCAATTCTCCTCATCCGAGTTCTTCCATCTGTCCTAAAAATATAAAAACCAAAATAAAACAATAAATAAAATAAAAATAAAATACAAAAGGATACAATTGCTCGGGTTGCCTCCCGAGAAGCGCAAATTTTAACGTCGCTTGCTCGATGCTATTTTTCTCGTTTAATTCCAAACGTACGGTGGATCTCCAAACTCCACCGACTCGTGATCACGATTCATCTTTCTTCCATAATGATAAGGCTTCAGTTTATGCTTGTGAACTTGAAAGGATGATTTTTTGACCTCATCATACAACGTGGCTACGCCATACTCATCTAATTCGTTTATCGAGAACGGTCCGCTCCATGCAGCTCCAAAATTAGCTGGGTCATATTTACGCTCGTGATTATACAGTACTAATTCCCCAATCTCATACTACAAGTTTTTGATTTCCTTCGTGCGAACCTCTTTTGATTTCTTCTTATTCCTCGTCAAATTGTTGAGATGTGCCTCGCCCTTGTTCGTCTTGCATGAAAATCTTTTGTTAGGGTCGAGGAAATCGTGCCTTGGCTGACTTATTGGTGGCTTCAACTTCACCCTTTGTTCAAACTCATGTGCTTTGCTCTCCACATCTAAATCATCTAAAAATTCCTCTACAATATTGTGCTTGTCAATACCTAGCAACTCGATCAAGTCTTCTCCACTTAAGTGCATATGATCCTCAAACTCGTCGTATTCCTTTCTTGAATCGACTCGTTTATCCCCTCCCTCGATAGAGAATCCGGCGTCGTCCCTGTCGCTCAGTTTGTTCAAAGTTGCGATTTCTCGTAACTCGTTTACGCATGATGTAATGGGGTCGACGAATGAATCATCCTCTTGCATGACGGGGGAGGGAGTGTTTTGAATATCTCTTAGAGAAAATGTCACTGTTTCGCCCAAAACTGTCATTGTCATCCTCCCTTTATGAACATCAATTAGAGTATGGGAAGTAGACATGAATGGACGCCCCAATAAATGGTATGCTCAGTGCTACCAGTCGGAACTTCTCCAATGTCCATAACCACAAAATCAACCGGAAGTACGAGCTCTCCAACTTGTACTAAAACATCCTCAACTATTCCCAAGGGTCGTCGGGTTGAGAGATCGGCCAATTGTAGGGGCATGGTTGTCGGCTTTAGTGGTCCAAGATCAAACGCTTGATAAAGTGAATATGGCAGTAAATTTAATCCTGCTCCAAGATCCAACATTCCTATTGCTTTCTGCCCATTAGCTAATGAAATAGTGATGCAGAAACTTCCAGGATCGCGTTCCTTGGGTGGCAATGGCTTCTTAAAAATTGCGCTAATTTCCTTCGGTAATGGTACGTATTGATCCATCACTAAGCGTCTCTCCTTCAAGGCAAGTTCCCTAAAAAATTTAACGTAGGCGGGCATTGTTTTGATTACCTCCAAAAGTGGTAGGTTGATGTTGACATTCTTCAAGAGGTTGTATAGGTCCATGAACCTCTTGTTCTCTTTCGCCGGACGCAACCGGCTCGGAAAAGGAACAACATCCTTAAATTGCGTCGTTGATTGCTTCGGTAGTGATGGTTCGTCTTTGCCAAGGGTGTTGTTCGGAATCATCCCTTGAATGGAACCAGGCACGTATCTATTGGTAGATTTATGTATCTTGTCTACTGGTTTAAGAACAATTTCCTCATCCTGGTCCACTATGCCATTTTCGATCTTCTTCCCACTGCGAAGGACGTGAACCGCCGACGCTTGCTCTGGTTCACTTGGTAGCTTTTCCTTCTCCTTATTTGACCTTGCAAAGTCAGTTGCTAGTTGGCCCATAGTTCTTTCCATCCTATCCATTTTTTTAGCTAGATCATGCACAACACCGGAAAGATGGTCAATTCCGTTCACCTTCTTCGAGAGTTCATCAATATTTGTGTTCACCTTTGTAAGTCCCTCTCTATTGCTGATCGTCTCGGCCACTTGGTTTTGCTGCCAAACCAACAGCTGAACATTTGGTTGAGTCGCATTAGACGCCTTCCCTTGCGTATGAAAATTATTTTGTGGCGGCGGTACTGGTGGTGCTTGTGCATATTGTGGTGGGGGATATTGTGGATCAGGTGGCATATGATTTGGATTTCCAGGGCCCCACCTGAAAAGAGGATTATCACGTTGCGGTGTGTACTTCTTTTGATTCGAATAATTTTGGATCGCGTTAACATCTCATGCTGCTCAATGTTATTTGGACACACATCCGCTGAATGCTGGGGGGATCCACACTGGTTACATGTTACGGCCATCCTTTGTGCAGTGGCCTTGCTAGCTCGCTCGGCTTTCCAAGCAGCTGATTTCTCGTCAAATATCTCCTCACATTTCACCTTGACTAACTTGCCGTCATCTAAATCAGGATCGGGGATGGAAACTTCGTTAACCCTCATTTTACGAGGCCGAGAGTTGGTTTGTCTAGATTTTTCGCTTTGCTTTTCCAACACCCGCCTCGCCTCGGTGGCTGTCGAATCTCCAAAATCTCCTCCCGCTGCTATCTCTACTTCTCGTTTCCCATGGTCCAATAAACCATCGAAGAAAAATTGGTTGTCATCTCCGGAGAATAGTTGTGGTGGGGGAAAGCTTGAAAAAGCGTCTTGTAACGTTCCCAAGTTTCATGAAATTGTTCTCCCTCCAACTGCTCAAAAGTAGCAATTTGCCGCCGAAGATGCCCCGTAGTTTGGGTCGAATAGTATTGATTTGGAAATTTCTCACTGATCATATCCCAGTCAGTCAACGAACCAGGATCTAGGGATAGTAGCCATGACTTTGCCTTGTCCTTCATGCTATATGGGAAACAAATCATTTGTATCTCTTCTTGATTAAGGCCATGAACTACAAATCTTCCAACTTCATCTACAAAATAATTCAAAAATGCCAAAGGGTCTTCATGAGCACTTCTGTGGAAAGTCGAGAGTAAATTAAGTTGGTGCGGTTTGATCTCCACTTCTCTTTCTATAGGTCCAAGAACAATAGCGGACCTAAAGGGTACAACCTTTGGACGCGCCAAATCGCGCTGCCTAGGTGCTCGATCTCCCCTTGGTTCCCTAACTCGGTCATTTGCTCTCTCGTAGTGATCGTCATATGCGTAATGGTTCTCGCGCTCGTATCTTCTTCCAAAATTGTTTTGCTCGTAACCATGATCTTGATTCTCCAACCACTCGTTCACGTGCCTTTGATTGTTAACATAAGCATCACGCTGTAGAAAATCCTCATTCCTAAATGCCATGATCTCGATGTTGTGTTGACGCATGACATTGTCGTTCACCTCTTCGTTTTGCCTCATATTTACCATGTTAGGTTGGTGATTGAATATGTTGTGCTGCTGGTTAACTCCGTCATTTCTCCTCTCGTCTCGTCTCACGTTCTCCATGTGTTGCTGACAATTAGCCCAATTGGCTCGGGGTTGTGGTTGTCTATGCAAAATGATTGGTTCACTACCATACCCATTTCGAATGGGGCGTGGTGGTGATTTCGGTGGTGAATCGCCGTTTCGAACCGAATGTGCTCCTAACATAATGTCGGGAGCTTGATCGCAAGCAAAATCAGTTGCTGTCAAGGAATTGTCCATGGGAATAAAAGCGGGTCTTGGTCTTGGCAAATTTGAACGGTGAATGTTGTCAATGAATGGTGCAAGGTCGCGTTGAAGTGATCGCCTTCCTTGCATAAACTAAACAACACGTCAACGTACCAAATGGCAAAAACTTAGTGCGAAATTAAAAATAAACTAATAAGTTAAAAAGAAAATAAAATGAAAAACATCTTTAAATTCCTACTCGTTGCATTCCCGGCAACGGCGCCAAGATTTTGAACCAAAATTTTGTGCACCCCTTTTTAATTAATTTAAAAGCACGTCAGTTTGCTCGCAAGAGTACGAGGTACTTGTAGGGTGATGAGTTTGACTCGAGTCGTATCTCTCGAGGAAACAACTATTCGGTCTTCCGGATGTTTTTCTCAATTACGAATAGAAATAAAATACATGTATATTTGGGGTTTTAAAGAGATTGAATTGATCATTATGAACTAAAGATGTAATTAAACTATGACCAATTAAACTAATTATTCTAAACTATATTATCAACTACGAGCAATAATTAAACTACTTGAACTCAAGAACTAAGAATTAATAGCAACTAATCTAACAACATGAATATAATAACTACCATTGAGCAATAGCATCATACGAATCTAAGAACGAATAACTAAGAAAAAATTAACTCGCATAAATAAACTAAATTAAACCAATATCCAATCATAAAATGATTAAGCTAATTAAACTAGTTCGAGCATTAACTAAAAAGTAAATCAAGCAATTAACTAGAAAATTTACTACGTAACTAACTAAGAGTTTAGAGTACTTATTGTAACTAAGAAAAGCAGTAAAAAGCTCCAGCTATTCCGGAGTTGCACGTCGATCTTGGGCGAAGATTGAATCCCGAACTCGAACTCGATGTTTTGGACGCGTTGTTCTTCGATCCTTGATCTCCGTCTTCAAATCTCGTTATGATATGTGGGATTATTGTTATTGTAAGCTAAGGAACCCTATGTAGTCGTGTATATGTCCAAAAATCCGAAATATGGAGGGTTTATATAGATATTGCAAGTCTTGGCGCACAAGAAACCCTAAAATCCAAATTCTGGGGCGTCGCGTCGACGGTGCGTTGACCGACGCAGGCTGGCTCTCGGCATCGGCGCGGCCTAGGTGTGCGCGTCGGCTTGGCGGGTGCGTCGACTGACGCGTGTTTGGATCGATGCTTCAGAAAGTTGCATCGACGCTGCGTCGGTCGACGCGTCTTCAATCGACGCTTCAGAATGCTGCGTCGGCTGTGCGTCGATCGTCGCGGGTGTTGAATCGCATCGACGGAGCGTTGACGCTCGCATCGATCGATGCGACAGAGAGCTTGTTTCGGTTCTCGATCTATTTGCTACTCGTTTCACCGGAAAGCTCGTTCTCCTATTCTTGAACATCAAACTTCGTCTATTACGCGCTGAACTCTTTCGGTTACTTAGCTGTAAGGTGAAAAACAACGAAACATCACCTATTTGTATCAATTACGATTAAAATACGGTAAAATAAGTTGGAACTATAAAATACGGAATTAATGCTTAAATCATCCAACTTATACCAAAAACAAATAGAAAAATGAACTAAAAAAACTAATAAAAATAAGGACAAATCTACGTAAATCACTTAGCGTGCCAGGCGCCGGCTGGTTGATGTTTTACGTTGATCAATTTCAGGCGGGTTTGCGCCTTCCAGTGAACCAGCTGATGCTATAGATCGCAGCTCTGTGCAAAATCCCTGTCTTCCAATTCACCCCCAACTCATTCAGGATCATGGTGTGCTATAATCTGGGCATGCGCTATGCTGGTCTGAACCCAACACCTCACACCTTCTTCCAGCTCTTTCAAGCGAAGAGCTCTTACCCAGGCTGCTTCTATCTCGGTGCCAGACCTGGAGTCCATTTCTTGTACAAACTCCCTTCCTCCAGTAAGGCCTGGAGGAAGAAGTTTTTCTTTGTCCACTGCGATGGAGATTGGGGTTTTCATCCTAAGCCCATTAATTCTTACCCACACACCTCTGCTGCAGATAGATCTACCTATCTGCAAAAAAAATCTCTACCCTCAACGGTAATCTCATCCACATCACTAAACTCCTCCTTCCCTTTGTCTTAGACTTCTTTAATGAACAATCAGAAACGGGTCCTCTATCCAAGGAGATAGGTAAAACTCCTCTTATTCTGGTCTGTCTCATTATGGTTTAGTTTCCATGAGTGATCGAAGAATTCTTAGCACTCTAAGAAATCTTCTCCGCAATAGTACGGAGTCGATTGTAGAGCGGTAAGCTTTTCCGAGTCGTGTCTCTCGAGGATAGATATTATCGGCGGTTGGTGTTTTTACTCAATCTCTTGTTAATCGAAATCACACTAATCTAAACTAAGAAAGTATTAAGTCATTGGTTTGGTTTGAGTTTTGAATTTAAAAGAATTCTTTAATGAAAATAATGAAAATGAAGGTTTAGGGTGTTCGGTCCGTCTCCACGATCAATTGGTTTTTGCCGAGCACTTAATCCATGATTCGAGGTTGTCAATTCCAAATTGTCGACCAAGTGTCGGGGTCGTCAATCCCAAGCCTCGACAAAATCCGATTAATGGTTCTAAAAGAACCTAAACCCTAAACCCGTAATTACTAAACTAATTGCATCAAATAAAGATTACAATTAAAAGAGAATTCATGGAGGGAAAATCAAAGCATTTGAAAATGAAATTGGTCAAAAGGCATTAAATGTAAAAAAGGTCAAATTTTCTAAAGAGACAAAGTTCATAAATCTTTCAAGGACTAAGAGAATGTCTAACTAAAGGGGGTAAAAAGCTTCAAACCAACATCCATGGAGTTTTACTAGAACAAGAACAACTAGAATCTAAAAATGAGAAATTGAAGAACAATGAAAAGAAAACAACACAAACCAAAGCTTAATAACCACACAACAACAATAACAATCATTCAAGAACAAAGCATAACAATGAAGGGAAAGAAAACTACCAATTGCATTAAGCACCAAACAAGAACTTCAAATGTAGATTACAACTTTCAAAAGCAAATCCAAATCTTCAACACAATTAAGCTCACAAATGAAGGAGTTGTCACCCTCTCCAACACTTGATAACTAAAACTAACCTAACTAAACTAACTACTAAGCTAACTAAACTACATAATCTAAGAATTAAGCTAGGGTTTTAATTGCAAGAGAAAGGAAATGCTTGGAGGAGATGGAACTAGGTCTAAAACCACCAAGGAGAGGTGTTTTTCTTGTGGATAATGGGTGGGAAGCGTATATAGGTCAATCAAGGTAAAAATGGTCCTTTTTCCGCCAAAATCACACATCCTCAGCATTTCAGTCGATCGACTGGAAGTCAGTCGATTGACTGACTTGTTCAAACGCCCCAAACTTTCTGCCGAGCAGTCGATCGGCCGACAAACGGAATCAGCCATAGATGTCTTCATATGAAATCTAGCCCTTTCTCTTGGATTTCATGTGGCGTTTGATTTGTATCATTTGGAATTTTCCTCCGAGTGTTATGGGCTCCTCACCAAAACCTGCCATAAGCAAGGACACGGTGAACCGTCTCCACTTAAAGCTGTTTTTTTTACCATTTTTAAACTCAGAATTTGGGATTATTGTAAACACAATAGTTTTAGACATTTCTCTCATATTTCCAATGATATAAGGTGGAGGCAAATGGCACAAGTGGTCTCGGAGTTATGCTTGCATTACGACAACTGAGACATCCACCGAGCGAATGCATGAGGTGACAATGAAAATAGCCACATTTCTCATCATTTCCGGTCGATCATCACACCAAAGACATCTCGTAGATTGGCAATGAGTGTCTCGGGTTTGAATCATCTTCCTACCTCGTCGTGGGCCCACTTTACCCTTCAAAACAAAAACTAATAAAAAAAAACTAAGAAAATATAAGAAAAACTACTAAAAACAAAGAAAACACTACAAAACCTAAAACTAACAAAATAGGCCAAAACGACTCATAATACCCATAAATGCAAGCAAAACACATGCAAACACAACACAAAAAGGTAACAAAAATGCGTACAAGAAAGTACAAATCAACCTCCCCACACTTAGAATGATTGCTTGTCCTCAAGCAATACTAATCTAGAATTACGAAACTATCCTCGGATGATCCTAAACTAATGCACACACCTAATTCGAGATGTCGTATGCTACAATACTTGTTAACTTGGCTAAAAGGACGACAATAATGCGTTGACAAATAAAGTTTAGATCGACTCCCGAAACCTAAAAGTACTAGGTAACCCTCCAAGTCGGTCCCCTCGTCCTTACCCCGGCTAAGGTCTATCCACGGTCGAACCGTTAATCGGCTCCCTACTAGCCCCGATCGTCCACAACTCTCTTTAACAAACAAAATCTAAAAAAGGAAAAAAGAGGAGTTTATTACTTAATAACTACAATGATTTATAACTTATCCTTGTTTATTCATCATCTTTTCTCTTATTTTTTCGGATTTTTTTTTTTTTTGGTTTGGTACCCAAGAAGATGAGGCACTTAAGTACAAGAGATATACAAAGAGAAATCAACAACTCCAATCGTACGTTGCTACTAGCAACTTACAATGTTTTCGATCGAGCACATGGAACAATTGACGACTCCAAAATATAAAACAAAATCCTATAAAGAGTGTTCTACGACGAGGCTAGTTGAGGAACTAGTTCTATATGAGCTCAAGGATAGCACGAATCTAAAGCCGAACAAAGTTCCCAACGAGTCAAATTACCTATGCACACTAAATCCGATCGAAAATCTAAACTCCTAAGCAATTCATCAAAACCGCGTCACTTCGCCAAGGTTCCAAGCAAAAATAACAGACACGTTACTCAAATTAACACAAGCAAGCATGCAACAATTTAAAAGCCTAAGGCGAACCCTAACCACCCCACACTTAAAACCTAGCAATGTCCTCATTGCATATTAAGTTAAGAAAAACGGTAAAAAGTGTAGGGAAAAGAGAACACCCCTATCTCCAAGCTTGTGGTGATGTGGTCGTGCATAAGTCCTCTCCGGGAGTCGAGACAAGCAACCTATAAGAAATAAACCAATGGGGGTTGCAAAAAAAAAAAATACGAATATATTTTTTTTAAAATTTTTATTTTTTGGATTTTCTCTTTTTTTACAAATTGGGTTGCCTCCCAATAAGAGCTATTTTAACGTCTATAGCTCGACAGTTTATACAATTAACGTTATCCGGGATCCAAGAAGAGGTGGCGATCATGCCACGCCTTGGTGTTCTCGAGTAGACACACCGGATGACAAAGATCACCAAGTCGGGCAAGTCGAGCAAGCCGGTAGGTCAAGGAAACCAAAGAGCAGGCTTTCTTCGGGGGTCGGAAGAGGGGGTATTCGACCACCCAAATGTGATCATCCTAAAATGGGTCGACGTACTCCTTCGTCTCCCCGACCGTAATCTCCTCTCTCTCGACTTTAGAATTAGTCGTAGTCGGGCACGAGAGAGTAGGATCCAACACATCCCCCACTACCTCTTCCACCTCCACTTGGTCAAGTAGCAACAAAGCATTGGGTGGTGGAAAAAGAGGCTCGATTAACTCCACATCCTCCAAAACCGGCACAACTTCATCATCCTCGCCAAAATTAAGTAAGCTCGACAATCCAAGTGCCATTGGAGACCCAAAAAATAACCCCCCCTCACGTTCCTCTACAACTTCTTCACAAAACACGAGAGGGGTAGCGCCGATCTGCGAACCTTTCTCCTCACCCTCTATCTCCACCTCCGTGCACACCTCTTTCAAAAGACCGTCAAAAGTTGCATTGCCAACAACAACGGTGGGATCCACCACATCGAAGATGGGCATCTTGTCAAGACACGGTCTTTTAAGCTCGTCCACTTCGTTGGTAATTTGCTCTACTTGAGTCTCCATACGAGCAAGGCATTCATCCAATTGTCGAATCACCTCCATGAGCTCGGATGAGAGATACTCAAAGTCCGGGAGTTGGGGCATAGACGAATCTTAAAAAAGTGAGGTGTAAGGGTCGTCATTTGGAGTATACGAACTCGAGGTGGGTAGGTCATAAAAGTCGTAGATCCAAGAATATGAATCATGAATTTGGGGAGCATACGAGTCAAAGCTCGTGTAAGAAGAAGGCGGGGCGAGTTGAGCATATGGATCGTCAAACCCGGATCATAAGAATCACGATTCGGTGCATACGGATCCATGCTCGGGTTGTGGGGATACGAAATCAGTGGAGAATAAGAAGGGCTTGGGCCTGAATAATCGAAAGAGGGGGCCCATTCTTCACCRATCGAAGCGTACGGGTCATCGTAAGTCGAGGGGACCCGATAGCTTGGGGGAGTGGTGTACGGATTTGGATACTCAAGAGTTTGGATGTAAGGGTTTGGATAATTAGGAGTTTGGATATAAGGGTCATCGTATGGCAAACTAGCTCGATAGTTTGCCATCCTCGGTCGGATCAATCGAGCGGTGGAGGCATCCTTTGATCGTCGTGAGTGTAGGCGGGCGGCATCGGGCTCCCCGAATTAGTACCTTGCAAACACAACACTCAAAAAAGGATTACGAGCATCGAAAGTAAATAAAAATTTAAACTAACTACTAACTAAGATAACAAGAGAAATAATTAAAAACACCTTTTGCCTTAATCTATCCCCGGGCAACGGCGCCAAAATTTGATCGAAGAATTCTTAGCACTCTAAGAAATCTTCTCCGGAATAGTACGGAGTCGATTGTAGAGCGGTAAGCTTTCTTGAGTCGTGTCTCTCGAGGATAGATATTATCGGCGGTCGGTGTTTTTACTCAATTTCTTGTTAATCGAAATTACACTAATATAAACTAAGAAAGCATTAAGTCATTGGTTTGATTTGAGTTTTGAATTTAAAAGAAGTCTTTAATGAAAATAATGAAAATGAGGGTTTAGGGTGTTCGGTCCGTCTCCACGATCAATAGGTTTTTGCCGAGCACTTAATCCACGATTCGAGGTTGTCAATCCCAAATTGTCGACCAAGTGTCGGGGTCGTCAATCCCAAGCCTCGACAAAATTCGATTAATGGTTCTAAACGAACCTAAACCCTAAACCCGTAATTACTAAACTAATTGCATCAAATAAAGCTTAAAATTAAAAGAGAATTCATGGAGGGAAAATCAAAGCATTTGAAAATGAAATTGGTCAAAAGGCATTAAATGTAAAAAAGGTCAAATTTCCCAAAGAGACAAAGTTCATAAATCTTTCAAGGACTAAGAGAATGTCTAACTAAAAGGGGTAAAAAGCTTCAAACCAACATCCATGGAGTTTTACTAGAACAAGAACAACTAGAATCTAAAACGTACGGGTCATCGTAAGTCGAGGGGACCCGATAGCTTGGGGGAGTGGTGTACGGATTTGGATACTCGGGAGTTTGGATGTAAGGGTTTGGATAATTAGGAGTTTGGATATAAGGGTCATCGTATGGCAAACTAGCTCGGTAGTTTGCCATCCTCGGCCGGATCAATCGAGCGGTGGAGGCATCCTTTGATCGTCGTGAGTGTAGGCGGGCGGCATCGGGCTCCCCGAATTAGTACCTTGCAAACACAACACTCAAAAAAGGATTACGAGCATCGAAAGTAAACAAAAATTTAAACTAACTAACTAACTAAGATAACAAGAGAAATAATTAAAAACACCTTTTGCCTTAATCTATCCCCGGCAACGGCGCCAAAATTTGATCGAAGAATTCTTAGCACTCTAAGAAATCTTCTCCGCAATAGTACGGAGTCGATTGTAGAGCGGTAAGTTTTCCCGAGTCGTGTCTCTCGAGGATAGATATTATCGGCGGTCGGTGTTTTTACTCAATCTCTTGTTAATCGAAATTACACTAATCTAAACTAAGAAAGCATTAAGTCATTGGTTTGATTTGAGTTTTGAATTTAAAAGAAGTCTTTAATGAAAATAATGAAAATGAGGGTTTAGGGTGTTCGGTCCGTCTCCACGATCAATCGGTTTTTGCCGAGCACTTAATCCACGATTCGAGGTTGTCAATCCCAAATTGTCGACCAAGTGTCGGGGTCGTCAATCCCGAGCCTCGACAAAATCCGATTAATGGTTCTAAACGAACCTAAACCCTAAACCCGTAATTACTAAACTAATTGCATCAAATAAAGCTTAAAATTAAAAGAGAATTCATGGAGGGAAAATCAAAGCATTTGAAAATGAAATTGGTCAAAAGGCATTAAATGTAAAAAAGGTCAAATTTCCCAAAAAAGAGACAAAGTTCATAAATCTTTCAAGGACTAAGAGAATGTCTAACTAAAAGGGGTAAAAAGCTTCAAACCAACATCCATGGAGTTTTACTAGAACAAGAACAACTAGAATCTAAAAATGAGAAATTGAAGAACAATGAAAAGAAAACAACACAAACCAAAGCTTAATAACCACACGACAACAAGAACAATCATTCAAGAACAAAGCATAACAATGAAGGGAAAGAAAATTACCAATTGCATTAAGCACCAAGGAGGCCCGCACTATCCAGGGCAGGTGCACTCTCTTTGTCGCGACGCCTGCTATGCCCATCACTCGCAGTGCGAGCCCCCCAATAGGACTCTAGTTCTGAACTGCTCTGGTGATGTGGCGGTTTGGCATGTGAGCGGGCAGTGTGCGTCCGAGGACATGCAGATTTTAGAGAAGCTAAGCGACTGCGAGCTGCTGGAGTCGTGGTGTCAAGACGAGGCGCGGGTAAATCCTTCATTACCCCTTATTTCCTTTCCTTTCACTTCTTCCTTATTTCTATGTTTTAACTCTTTTTATATCCAGGCTGAGGCCAAGAGGGCTGTCTTGGCCATTAGGGCGACAAGGTCCATGATTCAATTCGATGCCATTAAGGAAAACAAAATACTGCGTGAGAAGGGCAGCGCTTCCGTGCTTTGGCTAAGGAGAAGGTAGCCGAGATAAAGAAAATGAAGGGGGAAATGGCCGAGATGAAAAAAACTCAAGATAAGATGATGGAAACAGCTCGTTCTGAGGCAAGGGATGAGGCTCTAGTTGAGGCGAGAAGCCTTGCAGACGAGGCCCTAGCTAAGGCTAGGGAGGGGTGGAAAACTGAGTTTCTAAATTCAGATGAGGGCCTAAAATTGGTCCAGGTTGCAAGGGTGGAGGCCCGGAAATCTTTCCTCGGGTCCAAGGAGCTTTACACCCTCCTCTTCCCAAAGGCCGTGGTTTATTACCACCTTGGTTTGGACGAGCAGGCCAAGTGGGCCCTGGCCAACCCCGGGGCTCCCTTCGACCGGAGTTTGCCTTTGTAGAACCCCCCTGAGCCCACCTCATTCGCCTATGCCCCAGAACAGGACCGTCTTCATACCGTCGGGGCAGCGGAATTCGCTGAGCATGTCTTCTCCGTCCTTCACTCTCTTGAGCCTGAGCAGTCTCAACCAGACCTGACTCTTGATGTAGTCGCTCCCCCTGCTTCTTCTCCCTCCCCCAACCTTTGCAGGTCTGGGTGAGTTGCCAGGCGGGGCTTCTCCAGGCGCCTTGTCTGAGGGTGCGGTGGACCAGCTGGCGGCAGAGCTGGATGCTGAGCTGGAAGCCGAGACTTAGGCTCTTAGGGCAACTTTTTTTTTCTTTTAGTCAGACCTGTTAGTTCGCCTGTGTGGCTGGTCTGCATTATGTCATTTTTTGAATTAGTACTCTGAATAATTCTTATGGTAATAAATGCTTTTTGTCTTGTAATGACTCTTGGGCTTTTAGGGTTTCCTGATTTCCCGGAAACCCTAGTACTTTTGATTCCTTAGTACGTGCTTTTTCTTTCTTTATATATGTGCATGTATAACTTATTTTCCTTCAGTTCTCTGCAATGGCTTCGTCTCCCCTTCTCAAAGAGCTCGATTCTGTGAAGCGAAAGAACATCTCTCTGTTCTTTGAAAATTTCAAGCTTTCTGACAAGCTTACTGTGCTCCGAGAGAAGATAAGCTATCTGTATCGACTCCTGGAACGGAAGAGACAGAAGAAACGCCACTACAAACGAGAGTGGGCCGAGCTGCGTCAACTGAATCGCCAGTTGCAAGAAGAGAAGGCCGACTTGGCTGAGTCGGTGAATCGATTAACCATCGTCGCCGGTGAGGCTCATACCCTTTCCGAGCGAGTGGATAATTATCATCAGCGCTACCACGCAACCGAGCGTGAGCTGTGGCGTGTCCGCCGCGCTTTGGCCGCAGATCGGAGGCCCCCTCTTCTCATAGTTAGGTTTCTGGGGTGTTTTGTTGATTTTTCATTCTCTTTTGTCTATTTCCTGCATTGTAATCAATCTTGCCAGTCTTTGTAGAAGACATGTGTAATTTCATTTGTATTGCCAGAATTTTGTGATGAATATAAGAGTATTTTCACCCAAAAATTTCAATTTCTTGTTTTTGTTCCATCAAATTTAGCGAAGGTTTTTCCGAGTTTTTAGCCAATCCAGGCTTTGTAGACTTACCACCAGAATCTACAAAATTGAGGCCTCCGCCTATAGTCAGCTCTTGCTCAAGGCTGATCCGTGAGTTATGCGTTTCATGGGTGTCCACCCTTAGTTACTCTTCTGGTTCTGGGCCAACAGTCAGGTCGGGCATTGTCATGGGCACCTGCACATAGCCGATCCTGGCTTAACCTGTCAATCAAATAAAGATTTTTTCACGGCGGCCGCCCTAAGCCAATCCTGGCTTCTCCTGATAATCAAGTCAGGAGATTGGGACATCCGTCCTTTATCCAATCCTGGCTTTATCTGACAAACAGGTCAGGAGATATCATGGGCATACGCCCTCTAGCCAATCCTGGCTTAAACTGACCATAAGGTCAGGCAAATGGGACATTCCTCCCTTAGCCAATCCTGGCTTAAACTGACAATCAAGTCAAAAAATGGGGCATCCACCCTTAGCCGAATCCTGGCTTAAACTGACAATCAGGTCAGGCAAATGGGTCATCCTCCCTTAGCCAATCTTGGCTTAAACTGACAATCAGGTCAGGCAAGATCATGGGCATCCGCCCTTAAGCCAATCCTGGTTTTTATGAAGACGTGTTTAGTTTGGCTAACAAGAATAAACCTGCAATTATCATTAATAAAACATTGTAAGATTAAATTTACACATAAAATTTCCGTAAATTTGTTGATGTTCCACGCGTGAGAAATTTCAACTCCATCTAGCTCTTCTATCTTATAAGCTCCGCCTTCTAAGACTTGGGTGACCCGGAGTGATCCTTGCCACGCAGCATCTAGATTTCCTTTAGCTTTCCCTAAATCGGCTCTTCTTAAGACCAGGTCTCCCACCTGGAAATTTCTCTTGATCACAGATCTGTCGTAGGTCACTTTGATTCTTCCCTTGATGTGTGCCATTCTGACGGCAGCTCTTTCCCTCTTCTCCTCAACCAAATCCAGAGCATCCTGAATTAATAGCTCGTTCTGTTCCTCAACAAAGTTCTGGACTCGATGAGTTTCCATACTAATCTCAGCGGGAACCACAGCGTCCATGCCATAAACCAGACTAAATGGCGTTTCCCCCGTGCTCTCCTTGGGATTAGTCCTGTACGCCCATAGAGTTGAACTGAGATCGTCGACCCATCTACCCCCGACCTTCTCCAGACGTGTTTTAATTCCTTGTATAAGTATACGGTTGGTCACCTCAACTTGTCCATTGGCCTGTGGATGGTAGACAGACGTGAAATGCTGGTCAATCTTCATTTTTATACACCAAGCTTTGATTCTGGCATCCATGAACTGGGTGCCATTGTCTGAGACCAAGATCCTGGGAATACCAAATCTTCATACAATGTTTTTCCACAAAAGTCTCATCACCGCATCCTCCGTGATTTTTGCCAAAGCTTCGGCCTCCACCCATTTACTGAAATAATCAATGGCTAATATTAAGAACTTCTTTTGGGCAGGGGCTGTGGGGAAAGAACCAACCAGATCTATTCCCCATTTGGCAAATGGACAAGGAGAGCTCATTGTCATGAGCTCTTCCGCGGGCTTGTGTATTAAAGGCGGTTCTTTTGACACTTGTCACAGGTTCGAACAAAATTCTCCGCCTCCTTTCTCAGTTGCGGCCAAAAGTAACCTGCTCGCAAGACCTTTCTCGACAAGGATCTGGCACCCATGTGATTGCCACAACATCCTTCATGGACCTCCTTAAGAACGTGAGCACCCTCCTCTGGGTTTAGGCATCGCAAAAGAGACTACCCAAACCCTCTCCGATACAGCTCTCCCTATCAAGCAAAATCTTGCAGACCTGATT
>BMAC01000200.1:890923-902715 GCA_014905375.1 Phtheirospermum japonicum
ATGAGAAATTGAAGAACAATGAAAAGAAAACAACACAAACCAAAGCTTAATAACCACACGACAACAAGAACAATCATTCAAGAACAAAGCATAACAATGAAGGGAAAGAAAATTACCAATTGCATTAAGCACCAAGGAGCCCCGCACTATCCAGGGCAGGTGCACTCTCTTTGTCGCGACGCCTGCTATGCCCATCACTCGCAGTGCGAGCCCTCCAATAGGACTCTAGTTCTGAACTGCTCTGGTGATGTGGCGGTTTGGCATGTGAGCGGGCAGTGTGCGTCCGAGGACATGCAGATTTTAGAGAAGCTAAGCGACTGCGAGCTGCTGGAGTCGTGGTGTCAAGACGAGGCGCGGGTAAATCCTTCATTACCCCTTATTTCCTTTTCCTTTCACTTCTTCCTTATTTCTATGTTTTAACTCTTTTTATATCCAGGCTGAGGCCAAGAGGGCTGTCTTGGCCATTAGGGCGACAAGGTCCATGATTCAATTCGATGCCATTAAGGAAAACAAAATACTGCGTGAGAAGGGGCAGCGCTTCCGTGCTTTGGCTAAGGAGAAGGTAGCCGAGATAAAGAAAAGAGACAAAGTTCATAAATCTTTCAAGGACTAAGAGAATGTCTAACTAAAAGGGGTAAAAAGCTTCAAACCAACATCCATGGAGTTTTACTAGAACAAGAACAACTAGAATCTAAAAATGAGAAATTGAAGAACAATGAAAAGAAAACAACACAAACCAAAGCTTAATAACCACACGACAACAAGAACAATCATTCAAGAACAAAGCATAACAATGAAGGGAAAGAAAATTACCAATTGCATTAAGCACCAAGAGGCCCCGCACTATCCAGGGCAGGTGCACTCTCTTTGTCGCGACGCCTGCTATGCCCATCACTCGCAGTGCGAGCCCTCCCAATAGGACTCTAGTTCTGAACTGCTCTGGTGATGTGGCGGTTTGGCATGTGAGCGGGCAGTGTGCGTCCGAGGACATGCAGATTTTAGAGAAGCTAAGCGACTGCGAGCTGCTGGAGTCGTGGTGTCAAGACGAGGCGCGGGTAAATCCTTCATTACCCCTTATTTCCTTTTCCTTTCACTTCTTCCTTATTTCTATGTTTTAACTCTTTTTATATCCAGGCTGAGGCCAAGAGGGCTGTCTTGGCCATTAGGGCGACAAGGTCCATGATTCAATTCGATGCCATTAAGGAAAACAAAATACTGCGTGAGAAGGGGCAGCGCTTCCGTGCTTTGGCTAAGGAGAAGGTAGCCGAGATAAAGAAAATGAAGGGGGAAATGGCCGAGATGAAAAAAACTCAAGATAAGATGATGGAAACAGCTCGTTCTGAGGCAAGGGATGAGGCTCTAGTTGAGGCGAGAAGCCTTGCAGACGAGGCCCTAGCTAAGGCTAGGGAGGGGTGGAAAACTGAGTTTCTAAATTCAGATGAGGGCCTAAAATTGGTCCAGGTTGCAAGGGTGGAGGCCCGGAAATCTTTCCTCGGGTCCAAGGAGCTTTACACCCTCCTCTTCCCAAAGGCCGTGGTTTATTACCACCTTGGTTTGGACGAGCAGGCCAAGTGGGCCCTGGCCAACCCCGGGGCTCCCTTCGACCGGAGTTTGCCTTTGTAGAACCCCCCTGAGCCCACCTCATTCGCCTATGCCCCAGAACAGGACCGTCTTCATACCGTCGGGGCAGCGGAATTCGCTGAGCATGTCTTCTCCGTCCTTCACTCTCTTGAGCCTGAGCAGTCTCAACCAAACCTGACTCTTGATGTAGTCGCTCCCCCTGCTTCTTCTCCCTCCCCAACCTTTGCAGGTCTGGGTGAGTTGCCAGGCGGGGCTTCTCCAGGCGCCTTGTCTGAGGGTGCGGTGGACCAGCTGGCGGCAGAGCTGGATGCTGAGCTGGAAGCCGAGACTTAGGCTCTTAGGGCAACTTTTTTTTTCTTTTAGTCAGACCTGTTAGTTCGCCTGTGTGGCTGGTCTGCATTATGTCATTTTTTGAATTAGTACTCTGAATAATTCTTATGGTAATAAATGCTTTTTGTCTTGTAATGACTCTTGGGCTTTTAGGGTTTCCTGATTTCCCGGAAACCCTAGTACTTTTGATTCCTTAGTACGTGCTTTTTCTTTCTTTATATATGTGCATGTATAACTTATTTTCCTTCAGTTCTCTGCAATGGCTTCGTCTCCCCTTCTCAAAGAGCTCGATTCTGTGAAGCGAAAGAACATCTCTCTGTTCTTTGAAAATTTCAAGCTTTCTGACAAGCTTACTGTGCTCCGAGAGAAGATAAGCTATCTGTATCGACTCCTGGAACGGAAGAGACAGAAGAAACGCCACTACAAACGAGAGTGGGCCGAGCTGCGTCAACTGAATCGCCAGTTGCAAGAAGAGAAGGCCGACTTGGCTGAGTCGGTGAATCGATTAACCATCGTCGCCGGTGAGGCTCATACCCTTTCCGAGCGAGTGGATAATTATCATCAGCGCTACCACGCAACCGAGCGTGAGCTGTGGCGTGTCCGCCGCGCTTTGGCCGCAGATCGGAGGGCCCCCTCTTCTCATAGTTAGGTTTCTGGGGTGTTTTGTTGATTTTTCATTCTCTTTTGTCTATTTCCTGCATTGTAATCAATCTTGCCAATCTTTGTAGAAGACATGTGTAATTTCATTTGTATTGCCAGAATTTTGTGATGAATATAAGAGTATTTTCACCCAAAAATTTCAATTTTCTTGTTTTTGTTCCATCAAATTTAGCGAAGGTTTTTCCGAGTTTTTAGCCAATCCAGGCTTTGTAGACTTACCACCAGATCTACAAAATTGAGGCCTCCGCCTATAGTCAGCTCTTGCTCAAGGCTGATCCGTGAGTTATGCGTTTCATGGGTGTCCACCCTTAGTTACTCTTCTGGTTCTGGGCCAACAGTCAGGTCGGGCATTGTCATGGGCACCTGCACATAGCCGATCCTGGCTTAACCTGTCAATCAAATAAAGATTTTTTCACGGGCGGCCGCCCTAAGCCAATCCTGGCTTC
This sequence comes from Phtheirospermum japonicum, assembly GCA_014905375.1. Classification (NCBI taxonomy): domain Eukaryota; kingdom Viridiplantae; phylum Streptophyta; class Magnoliopsida; order Lamiales; family Orobanchaceae; genus Phtheirospermum; species Phtheirospermum japonicum. The sequence continues at coordinate 893,941 of BMAC01000200.1, forward strand.
TCCTGATAATCAAGTCAGGAGATTGGGACATCCGTCCTTTATCCAATCCTGGCTTTATCTGACAAACAGGCCAGGAGATATCATGGGCATACGCCCTCTAGCCAATCTTGGCTTAAACTGACCATAAGGTCAGGCAAATGGGACATTCTCCCTTAGCCAATCCTGGCTTAAACTGACAATCAAGTCAAAAAATGGGGCATCCACCCTTAGCCGATCCTGGCTTAAACTGACAATCAGGTCAGGCAAATGGGTCATCCTCCCTTAGCCAATCTTGGCTTAAACTGACAATCAGGTCAGGCAAGATCATGGGCATCCGCCCTTAGCCAATCCTGGTTTTTATGAAGACGTGTTTAGTTTGGCTAACAAGAATAAACCTGCATTATCATTAATAAAACATTGTAAGATTAAATTTACACATAAAATTTCCGTAAATTTGTGATGTTCCACGCGTGAGAAATTTCAACTCCATCTAGCTCTTCTATCTTATAAGCTCCGCCTTCTAAGACTTGGGTGACCCGGAGTGATCCTTGCCACGCAGCATCTAGATTTCCTTTAGCTTTCCCTAAATCGGCTCTTCTTAAGACCAGGTCTCCCACCTGGAAATTTCTCTTGATCACAGATCTGTCGTAGGTCACTTTGATTCTTCCCTTGATGTGTGCCATTCTGACGGCAGCTCTTTCCCTCTTCTCCTCAACCAAATCCAGAGCATCCTGAATTAATAGCTCGTTCTGTTCCTCAACAAAGTTCTGGACTCGATGAGTTTCCATACTAATCTCAGCGGGAACCACAGCGTCCATGCCATAAACCAGACTAAATGGCGTTTCCCCCGTGCTCTCCTTGGGATTAGTCCTGTACGCCCATAGAGTTGAACTGAGATCGTCGACCCATCTACCCCCGACCTTCTCCAGACGTGTTTTAATTCCTTGTATAAGTATACGGTTGGTCACCTCAACTTGTCCATTGGCCTGTGGATGGTAGACAGACGTGAAATGCTGGTCAATCTTCATTTTTATACACCAAGCTTTGATTCTGGCATCCATGAACTGGGTGCCATTGTCTGAGACCAAGATCCTGGGAATACCAAATCTTCATACAATGTTTTTCCACAAAAGTCTCATCACCGCATCCTCCGTGATTTTTGCCAAAGCTTCGGCCTCCACCCATTTACTGAAATAATCAATGGCTAATATTAAGAACTTCTTTTGGGCAGGGGCTGTGGGGAAAGAACCAACCAGATCTATTCCCCATTTGGAAAATGGACAAGGAGAGCTCATTGTCATGAGCTCTTCCGCGGGCATGTGTATTAAAGGCGGTTTCTTTTGACACTTGTCACAGGTTCGAACAAAATTCTCCGCCTCCTTTCTCAGTTGCGGCCAAAGTAACCTGCTCGCAAGACCTTTCTCGACAAGGATCTGGCACCCATGTGATTGCCACAACATCCTTCATGGACCTCCTTAAGAACGTGAGCACCCTCCTCTGGGTTTAGGCATCGCAAAAGAGACTACCCAAACCCTCTCCGATACAGCTCTCCCTATCAAGCAAAATCTTGCAGACCTGATTTTTATCTTTAATGCCTCTTTCTTGTCTTTTGGCAGTTCTCCCTTCTCTAGATATGTTTTAATGGGGGAACGCCAGTCATTTGTTTCAATCACCGAGCACACCTGCTCTGTCCCAATTTCTTTATCTGCCATTAGTAAAGTGATCATCCTTTCCTGGCAATCTACGGCTGAGCTGGCTACCTTTGCCAGATAGTCTGCTATCCCATTTTCCTCCCTGGGAATTTGAAGGACCGTCAGAGCTTTCATATCTTTAGCCAGTTCCCTAAACTGGACTAAGTACCTTTGCATGCTTTTTTCTCTGGTTTCGAAGTCTCCACTTATTTGTTTGCAAACAAGCTGTGAATCCACCTTTGCACACACCTGCTCTGCCCCTAAGTCTCTTGCCATCTGAACTCCTCTTAGGAGAGCCTCATACTCGGCTGCGTTATTAGACAAAGCGTAGTTCAGGCGCACTGCATACTCAGTGGCCACATCCGCCGGGTCAATTAAAACTATTCCTGCCCCGCAACTCTGATTTCCTACTGAACCATCCATGCAAATTATCCATTCTTGTTTGTCATCGGGAGAGCTGGTCATTTCCTGCATGAAATCAGTCAATGCCTGGTCTTTAATGGATGTCCTGGCCTCAAATGTAATATCAAACTCGCTGAGCTCGATTATCCATTTGACCAGCCTCCTCGATGCTTCTGGCTTGTCCATTATGGCCTTCTACGGCAGGTTGGTCCGCAATACTATGTTGTGTGAGAGGAAGTATGGGCGTAGCTTGCGAGCTGTGCCAACCAGAGCTAGCATCGCTCGTTCTATCTCTACATACCGCACCTCTGCATCATGAAAGACCTTGCTCCAATAGTAGACCGGCTTTTGTACTTTGCCTTCTTCTCTGAGCAAGACAGAGCTGACCGCCTGCTGCCCTACGGACAAGTATAGGATTAAAGGCTCTCCCTGAATCGGTTTTGTGAGTAAGGACATGCTAGCCAGATGTTCTTTCAGCATTTTGAACGCATCCTCACATTCGATGTTCCATTGAAATTTAGCTTTCTTTTGCAGGGCTTGAAAAAATGGCAAGCTCTTCTCCCCTGACCGCGAGACAAATCGACTCAAGGCATTGATTCGATCTGCCAAGCACTGCATTTCTTTGACATTTCTCGGCGCCTGCATGTCCATAATCGCCCTAACCTTTTCAGGATTAGCTTCAATACCCTTCTCTGTTACCATGTACCATAAGAATTTGCCAACTCTGACCCTGAACGCACACTTCTTGGGGTTAAGCTTCATCCTGTACTTCCTAAGGGTATTGAAGGTTTCCCTCAGATCATCCACATGCGAGGTCGGCTTTACGCTTTTGACTAACATGTCATCCACGTATGCCTCCATGTTTCTCCCCAACTGTACTTTGAACATTTTATCCACCAGCCTCTGGTACGTGGCCCCTGCATTTTTTAGCCCAAACGGCATGACGACGTAACAGTATGTTCCTTTCGGGGTTATAAAGTTAACCCGCTTCTAATATTCCCCAGCGAGTCTGATCTGGTGGTAGCCTTGCGAGGCGTCCATCATGCTTAATAGCTCGCAACCTGACGTGGAGTCAACCAACTGGTCTATCCTCAGGAGAGGGTAATGGTCCTTGGGGCAAGCACGGTTAAGATCACGAAAGTTTATACACATGCGCCAGTCATCTTGGGTCTTAGGAACCAATACTGCGTTGGAAAGCCACTCAGGAAATTGTATTTCCTGGATGTGCTTAGCTTTCAACAATCTCTCCACCTAAGCTTCAATAATTGCTTCCTTTTCCGGCCCAAAATTAGGCTTTCGCTGCTTCACTGGCTTTTCTCCAGGGCTGATATTGAGGTGATGTTCAGCCACCTCTGGGTCTATCCCGATCAGGTCTTGGGGAGACCAGGCAAATATGCCCGTTCTTTCCCGCAACAATGCTACTAAGTCTACTAAAACCTCCGGGATGAGGGTTGTCCTAACATGGAGAACTCGACTTTCGTCCCCCGGGACTACCTCTACTATCATCAGCCCTTCCTCTCTCTGAGCCAGACCTGGCTTAGCTTGTTCCATCCGAGCCCTCTTTCTCTGTCGCTCTTCCTCATTGCGCCCGATGCATTCGACGTATGTTTGTCGCGACGCATACTGGTCTCCTCTGGCTTCACCTACTCCATCATGAGCAAGAAACTTCAGTTTCATGTGGTAGATCGAGACCACTGCTTGAAATTTGCTCAAAGAAGGTCTTCCCATCATCACATTATAAGAGGAAGCCGCGTCTACCACCAAGAACCGGACTGTCTTGGTCTGTCTGAACGGCTCGTCCCCTAATGTAACCAGGAGGTTAACTGCTCCCAGGGGTTTCAACGCACCTCCTGCAAATCCTACTAACGACGTTGTGACTTCTTCCAGCTCTACATCCAACTCCATCTTCTTGAAGCATTCGTAGAACATGATGTCCGCCGAGCTCCCTGTTTCCACAAAGATTCGTCGGACATTATAATTGGCTATAGTAGCCGTAATGACCAGGGCATCCATATGGAGAGCCAGGATCCCATCCTCATCCTCAGACCCAAATCAAACGTTTGGACTCGGCGCTACCTGTCCAAATTCTCTTCCCTTTCTCTTCAAATCCCTTGCAGCACGCACATAACTGTTTTGGGCTCGTCTGGAGTGCTCATCCCACTCGCCCCCTGTGATGAGAATGAGCCTGAGTTTGAAGATCCTTTGGTGGTTCGAGAGGGACCAATTACGAGAGCTAAAGGAAAGAGACTTAAAGAGGCGTTGAAACTATTTTTAGTTGAAATCCAAAACAAGCATCCTTCGGCCCAATCAAAGAACCAAGAACAAGAGTCTTTTCATGGGGATAAATTTGTGAACTTGATCCAAATAAGTGAGCTTGCACCAAACCATGATGAAGCCCAATTTTCGAACCAAGACTCCAAGCTTGAATCCACATAACCAGCCCAAGGTTGCAGCCCATATAATAAAGCCCAAGTTGGTAACCTAGAAGCTTCCAAGGAGAGGGGGTGGGCGGATTTAAGAGGAAGGATTTAAAAGGAAAAGATGAAGAGCTTATTTGAATTTAATTTGTGGCTTTCCATTTAATTAGCCATTATTTTAGCTTTTAAAACTCTTCTTTTCTCTACCTATAAAAGGGTATGAGTTTTCTTTGTTTCAGAACACAATTTTCAGATTTTATAAACACTTAAGACTTCAAGTCATATCATTGTGAGTTTATTCTTTTTTTGTAGAGTTTAAACAAAAAATTAAGAACTTATCAAGATTTGTGAGCAAAATCTTGTGGCGTTCAAACATACCAAGGTTCTTGGATCTTCTATATCCAAAGGGGTCAAGGTTTGTATCAAGCTCAAGGAGGGATCAACTAGAGTTTCGATCTAGACGATAGCTTTCTTTTCTTATAATTATAGTTCTTGGATCTTAAATATCCAATGGGTTATAATTATTCTATCCTCATTCTCATCACCCTGTGATCATCATAATCTCACCCCGTATGACCTGGGCCTGTTCATTCCTTCTCCCCCCATTTCTTCTACTATCCTGCTCATTCTTGCTCTGCTGGGGTCGATCATTATTGTGGTAGCCAGACCTGGGCTCGTCCCTTCTCATCCGTACGTACTCCTTAAGGTGCCCAGCCTGCACCATCCTCTCCAATTCATCCTTAAGATGGGTACATTGGTCCGTATCGTGACCGTACTCATTATGATACCGATAAAATCGGTCAGATCTTTCTTTCCTAGGCTTCTGCGAATAAGTCTTAGGCCACTTGAGGTCCGGATGCCACTCTATTCCCTGCAAGATTTCCTCCTGTGGAGTCGCCAAGGGCGTATACTTATCGAAGCGAGGTCTCCCACCAGACAGGTCTGGCCTGGATCTTTTTACTGGTGCTCTGTCCTCTATATCGTATCTCTCACTCTTCTTCTCTCCTTCCTCCTTGATTTTCAAGGCCTCCTCCAGGTGAATGTACTTTTCTGCCCTTTCTAAAAGTTCTCCAAATTTCAGCACTGGCTTTACAACCAACGACTGGAAAAACTCTCCTCTCCTCAGGCCTTGTGCTAGCGTGTTCACTAAAAGCTCCTCGGACGTAGAAGGCACCTCGAGCTTTGCATTGGTAAACCGAATGATATAAGCACGCAGGCTCTTGTTCTCCTTCTGCTTCAAACTAAACAGCTCGAGCGGCATCTTCTGGTACTTTCTGCAGCTGGTGAACTGATGCAGGAAGGCCGAGCTGAACTCATCAAAGTTGCTGATGGAGCGTGCTGGCAGCTGACTAAACCAGAGCTGGGCTGACTTAGTGAAATTCATGGGGAAGATCCGACACATGACTGCGTCCGAGAACTTGTGCATTGCTGCTGCAATTTCGAAACGGCTGAGGTGATCCCACAGATCTTTCGTCCCGCTATACTCAAAGCCCAAAGATCTATGGGAAGCCGGCACGTCATCGCGCATGACCTCCTTTTGAACTGCCTCACCTCTTTCTGCCGGCTCTGCATCTGCTCGGCAAGGCCTGAATTGGCCTGACTCGTCGTCTCACTATCGGAGGTAGAGAAGTGCTCTTCTCTATCTTGGAGGGGAGTCCGATCCGCGCGCTGGTTGTGCAATGGTTCTGTTTCTGATGGCGGAATTGTTCGATCTGGTCGTGTGTCGGACGGAAACGTTGAGATCTCCGCGAATTTTTTCTCCACAACCACTTCCACGGCTTTGCCTATAAGCTCAGAAAGCTGCCTAAGGAAGTTGTTGTTTAGTAACCCGCCATCAGAAGGCGTAGCCCCGCCAGGGGGGGTGGCACAGTGCCTGATCCAGTAGCTAATGACGGTTCCGTCCCCTCCGGCCTAACCGTGAACGGTCCTGTCGACCGCGGCCTGCCCCACGGTGCGGCGGAGCTAGGAGTTCCCCCTAGTTCCCTGACCAGATTCCGCCGTAACCCGTCTGAAGCCATTCCAAAAATCTCACGTCTTAGCTCAGAAAGTTCCCACAGACGGCGCCAATTGTTTCACCCTAAAAAATATGACCCCGCCTAAACTCGCGCTTCTTCCCGACCTGCACACACAGACACGTCAGAAAAGGACCACCAGAGGTTTTCCGGTGGAAACCTCTCCGATACTTAAGTCAGAAAGCGTATAGAGTGTTTCTGGTGAGCAAAGCAAGGAATGCGCAAAGAATGACATACCTCTCTCAGCCTTTGGGCTGAGATATTCATAGTTTTTCCCAGTGGGGACCCCTTTCGGGTTCTCGGAAACAAAGGCCGCGAATCAAGGGCCATTTAAACAACAAACTCTGACAAGTGGTCCCACTTGTCCCCTCGACGGGGGTCAGGAGGCCAGGTCTCCCCTAGTCCTGCTCTCCTTTTTACCGGCAAGCCTGCCTAGACGTTATATTTCAAGGTTTATCTCACAGGAGATCTCTATCAGCTCAGGACAATTCCTGGGCAGGGGCGACCCTTTCTGTGATCTATTCTTCTTTTAGGAAAACCAGGTGAAACCTCACCAAGCGTAAGCTATCATTACAAAAAAACAGCAGTTTTCCGAGAGAAAAGCCGAGGGAATTGTCTTCCCTCTGAATTTTCCGAGGGAAAAACCGAGGGACAGAAATCCCCTCGGTTTTTTCCGAGGGAATGTCATTCCCTCGAAAATCCCCTCGGAATTCCGACGCCAATTTCTGCCACCAGATTATCGAGGGAAAAAATCGACGAATTTTCGAGGGAAACCATTCCGAGGGAATAAAGTCCTCGGAATACCGAGGAAAATGTATATCCCTCGGAATTTTTCATTTTTATTTTTTTTATTTTTTGAAAATTCCGAGGGAGTCCAAAATCCCTCGGAATGAAACCGAGGGAATATAGTAATCCCTCGAAATTCCGAGGAATTTTGGATTCCCTCGGAATTTTCAAAAAAAAAAATCGTAAAAAATAGAAAAATCGTAGAAACGAAACCGATCCTATCATCTTAGGCACGTGGGGTGGTTTTGACCCAATTTCGATCGAAAAATACCAACGAGCACGTGCGTATCCACACGTGTTGTGGGATTCGACCAACAACAAGATACGATCGATCGATGAACTCCTTCGGTTGGAAACGCGAAGCGACGTAGCATCGTGATTGTTCCATATTGGAGGAGGGGTGCGTCTCGGCGTCGATCGTTTAGGTCGCGTTTTCTATTTTTTTTAGATTTTAAATAAAAAAATAGAAAAAACCCGAAAAAAATAGAAGAATTAGTAAAAAATAGAAACAAATCCAATCATTTCACGACCGGGGTGGGGAGGGGTGCGCCTTGGCGTCGTGGAACCACGGGGGTCGGGCGTCGATCGTTTTATAGGCGTTTTATTTTTTTTTCGATTTTAGATGAAAAATGGATAAAAACTCGAAAAAATAGAAAAAATAGTAAGAAAACCCAAGAAATTACGACCGGGGCGGGGAGGGGTGCGCCTCGGTGTCCCGAAAATAAAACCTATTTTTTCTTCTAATTTTTTCTATTTTTTTCTATTTTTTCTATTTTTAAAAAATTTCGAGGGAATACAAAATTCCTCGGAATGAAACCGAGGGAATATAGTATTCCCTCGGAATTCCGAGGGATTTTGGATTCCCTCGAAATTTTCAAAAAATAAAAAAAAAATCGTAAAAAATAGAAAAAAAATAGAAAAATCGTAAAAACGAAAAAGATCCTATCATCTTAGGCATGTGGGGTGGTTTTGACCCGATTTCGATCGAAAAATACCAACGAGCACATGCGTATCCACACGTGTCGTGGGATTCGACCAAAAACAAGATACGATCGATCGATGAACTCCTTCGGTTGGAAACGCGAAGCGACGTAGCGTCGTGATTTTTCCATATTGGAGGAGGGGTGCGTCTCGGCGTCGTGGAACCACGGGGGTCGGGCGTCGATCGTTTAGGACGCGTTTTCTATTTTTTTTAGATTTTAAATAAAAAAATGGAAAAAAACTCGAAAAAATAGAAGAATTAGTAAAAAAATAGAAACGAATCCCATCATTTTCACGACCGGGGCGGGGAGGGGTGCGCCTCAACGTCGTGGAACCACGGGGTCGGGCGTCGATCGTTTCGTAGGCGTTTTCTATTTTTTTTTCGATTTTAGATGAAAAATGGAAAAAAACTCGAAAAAAAAAAAGAAAAAATAGTAAGAAAACACAAGAAATTACGACCGGGGCGGGGAGGGGTGCGCCTCGGCGTTCCGGAACTAAACCTTATTT
>BMAC01000200.1:903656-929439 GCA_014905375.1 Phtheirospermum japonicum
CCGGGATTTAAAAAAAAAATTGTATATATATTGTTCATGCATGGGAGGCCGTGGTGATCGGCCGGGGTTTAATTTTGTTTATATATAATATTGGAATTGGTGTTGTTGGTTGTATACCGTCGGATGTTGACGTTGGTTACGGCGCCGGCCGGGAGGTTTTGTCCTCCAATAACGGGTTTTCAAGTATTATTTTAAAAACGTCTCCCAAGTTTGAGACGAGACAAATTGGACTGGTGGGCAACGTGTAAAATCAAGGCGAGATCAAATGTTGAGTTTATCGAGCCTCTACCAGAAGAATCATTTCAAGAGGAAGCTATAGATACACGCAGTCCGATTCAACTCGACGATGTCGATTTTCAGTTGCACGACCTCAATGATAATTACGTGGAGGAACTTGGTAATAACGAGACAAATGATAATACAGAAGAAGAGTTACTTACCGATCAAGTTACGGATGAAGATGTGTTTGATGATACATTTAATTGCGAAAGTGATTAGTTTGGTTGAAATATATGTAATTTATTCTTATTGTAAAACACATTTTTTTATAACTACTTTTTTAAATTTGGATTTATTAATGCGTTTGGTGTCTAATATATACTGGTATTTTGTAAAATACTCGTATTATTATCTAATAAATTTATCAAATGCCGTTGCGTCGAGGATCCGGTAGCGTAGGTCGATCAGATATGGGGTTGGCTAATCGTTTAGCTGATTTCGACACCGACTACATGGGTCTCAGTAGTGATCATCCATTGATGCAGACCCCAATACAGACGCCGACGTCGCATACACCATCACAGACCCCGTCCAACGCGGGTACATCACGGACCCGACGACAGTTGGTCGCACCGCAGAGGGGTATGACTCAGGTTTATATTGCAGGGACGAAGTAAGTAAATCAATGATTTTAAAATTATAATTATCATTTAAATTTTATTCGTAAAAAAATAAAAACACAATTGAATACAGGTTGCACAGCACAGCGGGGAGGGTGTCCACTCTCCTCCGTATCATCTTTGAGAGGGATCTCCATCCCACCGGGTGGTGCTATAAGGCGGTCCCTAAAGAGACTAAGGCGTTCTGGTGGGAGATGTTTAAGGTAATTATTATTTTGTATCCAAATTTGTTAGTATTTACCGTAAAAACACAATCATATGTTTCAATTGAATTGTAATTATTGTTTTATTTTGCAGGAGGTTTGTTATTGGGACCCAGAGGAGTATAGTGAGAAAGACATACGGAAGGTATTTTTTTCGATGATCGGGGACCTTTACGGGAAGAAGCTTAACGAGTATAAGCAGCATATTACCTCCCATGGTGGTGGTCGGCCGGAGTGCCTGACCGAGGAGGTCTATAAGTAAACGATTATGTTATGTGTTTTCTTATTAAATTAGAATTTCATATAAATTATATCGTATCTTATATATCATCCATTTCAACTAGCGCTTGGAAGGTTGAGTGGGATAAGCCCGAGAACAAGGCCAATTCCGAGCAGTGCAGCCGGAACATGAGGAGCGAGCCTGCTGGGCCGGGGATTGGGACGTCAAAGCACACGGGGGGTGCTAAATCTACTATCGACCATGATTTGGATATAGTAAGTGATTTTAGAATATAATAATATAATATTTATTTGTTTATTTTTAATGTTAATTATTTGAAAATTCTATTTGATACGAATCTTTTTAAACGTACGCACCAGAAGAAAGACGGCGCGTGGATCGATACGAATCTACTAATATTAATGTGAGTCTCTTTCTTATTTTTAACTTATTCTTTTATTTTAACGTAGAATTTTAATAACGAGTTGTATTTCAGGAGGAGTACGAGCGACAGCTGACCCAGGAACAGGAACGTGCGTCTTCTTCCTAGGAGTGGAGTAGCGAGGTTGACAAGGACCTGGTTTTCCTCAGCGTCGTCGAGGAGAGCAAAGGACGGCATTACGGCACCGGCGCGTTTGAGAAGATGGTGGCTGCTACGAAGGGTTTATGCAAGGGCCGCTCTTCCACCTCATCCCAAGCTGATATGAGCCACGTCAGAGTGCTCGAGGCGCAGGTCGAGGCTCAGAGGGCGCAGCTCGAGGCGTTGCAGCAGCAGGCAGACGAGGAAATGCGACAATGTGCGGAGGAGCAGCGACAACGTGCGAAGGAGCGCCGGTAGTAGGAGGAATTTCAGGCGCGGATGGATGCCCAGATGGCACAGATGGCTGAGATGTATGCTCGTTTCCAGCAGCAGTTGCCCCCTCCCCATCAGCAGTACCCCCCTCCCCATCCATAGAACATTTTTACAGTTCATAAAAACTTTGTTACTGTGTCGATCGAACGCATGTAATTATTCTTAAATTTTCAAATATTTTTTTATAATAATTGGTTTATTTGTTTGTCTTTTCTATAATTACTTTTTTCAAATTTTTGGAAATTTTAATAATTGAACAAGAATTAAAATTAAAACTAAAAATTAATAAAAAAAATTAAAACCGAGAAAAAATCCCTCGTTAATCCCTCAGAATCGTAAAAAAATATTAAGAAATATATAAATCGAGGGGATATTCCCTCGGAAATAGCAAAAATCCCAGGGACAACAAATCCCTCGGTTTTCCGAGGGAAAAATATTCCCTCGGATTTTTGCTATTTCCGAGGGAAAACAAATCCTTCGTAATATTGATATTTTCGAGGGAAACATTCCCTTGGAATTTCGAGGGATTGCACGGAGATGTTTTCGAGGGAAAATATCTCTCGGAATTCCCTCGGTTTCATATTTCCCTCGAAAATATGAAATCGAGGAGTGTTTTTCCGAGGGAAATTTTCCTCGGTTTGCCCAAAACCGAGGGATTTTCCCTTAAAACCGAGAGAAAAATCCCTCGGAAATTGCGATTTTTTTTGTTGTGTGTTCTGAGCTCCCTTCTTTGACTATCTAGGTCTAGGTCTACTCCAATCCGGGTCTGGCCTATTTATGCCTCATCACTTACTAATATAATTATTATTGAATCTCATGATGTCACCAACAATGAACTACTGAACAAAGACTCACACAAGCTTTGGTATGGCTGTCAAACATGATGATCTGTATTTGAAACACTCACACCGGAAGTTTGTTACCACGTTAAAAGTGATAGTTTAGTAACAAAAATGTCTTCCAAATAAAATAAAACAAAAAGAAAAACAATTACAAAATAAGTTTAGTAAAAACAATTCTTATCTAGTATGGATCTGATGACAAGAACTTTGTTCTCATTATGGAATGTGGATCATAAATTATCAACAGTAGCATTCTGAGAAACAAATCTCACAACAACTCAAGATGATTAAAATCACCATTAATGCAATAAGAACAAATACTTAATATGCCAATCTTTATGCTAAAAATGAAAATCTAATCTTTGATAAACTTGAGATTTTCACTAGTTATCATCTTATCGCTAGTCTTATTTTTTGCTTTTCTTTTCCGTAAGAATTTGGTGAACCAAAAGGCCGAACTTTTTGGATATCTTGTTAGATTGTTCATGAAGTCTACGTAGATGAGCCCAAATCTAACTGTGAACCCTTCATACCATTCGAAATTGTCGCAATATGACCATATAAAGTAGCCCTTTACATTCACATTCTCACTGCAATTACCAAAATGAAGTAGATTTTAATACCAATTTAGTCATATATAATATAGTTCAAGAATTTTAGAACTTAAACTGAAGTCTGATCTAGAAACTTACTTTATTGCTTTGAGAATATATGCAAGATGGTCTTGGTGATATTTAACCCTTGTTGTGTCAGCACAGACATCCAAAGCTGTAAGCTTGAAATCGTACTTTTCATCCACACCTATGGGAAAATCGTCATAAAACTCGTCATATTTTATCAGAAACATATATATATATATGTGTGTGTGTGTGTACATGTATACCATTTTCGGTTATGTATATTGGAGGTATGTCTTTATATGTGTCTTTGATATGCTTCAAGAGCTTGTAAATTCCCCATGGAACTATGTATAACCATGTTGAACCAGCCTGTAAACCAAATTATATATAAATTAAGGACAATAGGACTAATAAATTCATTTCAGAAAATTGATTTATATATTATATTAGAAAACCTAAGAGTATAAATGGAATACTTCATGTTCCACTACCTATTTCACTTCCAGCTGGTAGGATGATTGATATATGTAATTACTTTTAAAAACACAACACATATTTACACACACATGTGACACTCATCCAAAATGAGTAGAATAAGAATTGAATACAGGAAATAGAACATGAAATTTGATGTCATATTTAACGACCAAGCATAAATAGCTGAATGGTAAATCTTACTAATGGTCCAATTAGCTTCCCATCTTTCTCACCTAAAAGAAAAAGAAACATGTTACTAAAAGTTGGCATCATTAAATATATTTAATTAGTTCTGATCGAAAAAAAATCAAGATATGGTGTTGTCCAAATTAAATAAACATACTGAGAAATGCAATTTTTTGATCTCTATAATAGGCTTTCTCGGTGTTGGGTTTGATATCATTGGCTGCATAATTGGCTGTGTAATAGTTTAAACCGAGAAAGTCAATGGAGCCTTTGAGCATTAGAGATTCTTGTTGTGAGAATTGTGCGAGGTTGTCTGGAGGAACAAAATTTATCATACTTTCCGGATATCTACCCGTCAGTGCTGGCTCCAAAAACCTAAAAATAAAGACAAGGTGAGTGAGTGAGTGATTTCATGTTATAGAGTAGAGACAAAGAAAAGCAAACTGAAATAGAAATAGGCTTACCATCCCAACATAAAATCTATGCCTCTTTTGGAGGCTGCCACATCTTCCTCCGAGTTCTCATCCAAAGGCTCAAACCATTGGGAGCATAATACCATTCCTATTTTGCCCTCTTGAAGTTCCTAAGGTTGTATATAAAGTTTATGTCACTAGGTTAACAAACCTTGGGGGTAATTACAAATTAACTGACCTTGAACTTTGTTCTGTATGAATGAACTACTGTTGCATGAGCAAGTAGCAAATTTCTGGCCACAGTATATGCATCTTTAGCTGGATCAGACTCTGACTTAGAGTTGAAGTAACCATGGTTAGTCGGGACGGTTGACTTTGGGTCGTGAACAGCTCTATATGTGGTGAGGTTATTTCCAATTTTATCAGCTGAAGCCGCAGGCTTACTAGGCGGAAATTTGCCTGAAACATATCCCGAAGTGCTGTAGGTCCATGGCTCGTTTATGGTTACCCAATATTTCACACGATCACCAAATTCCCAAAAGCATAGCTCTGCGAACTCACGGAAATCATTCCTGTCGTATTATCAATAACATTAGCGTAACAATTTATGTAAAATTAACCGTAGTAGGAATATCAATATGGAACAGAGGGAGTAAGTAATAGAATTTGTGGGATTTGATAAATAATACTATAAAAAAAATCGTGTGCATAAACTCAATTTAGAGACATTAATGGAAAACACTTACACTATTTGTTTGCTTAGAAAGCCACCATATTCTTGTTCTAAACAATAAGGTAGATCCCAGTGAAATAGAGATACATAGGGTTGGATGCCTGCATCATATATATATATATATATGCAAACATAAGTTAGTATCATATTACTCAAAATGCGTATTTTCATTGGACAATTTAATCTCGAATAAAAGTCCTCACATTGAAAACAACTAATATATATGTCTGAAAAAGATGATCACAGACTATTAAGTTCTTAACCGAAAATGAAATAGTCAAGTTACATATAACATAAATTAAGTCCTACGTACCACGAGCGAGTAATGTGTTGATAAGATCATTGTAAAAATTGATTCCTTCTTTGTTGATCCCTGCCGTGCGTCTTCCACCTTATTCAAATAATAATAATAATAATAATAATAAAATTATATAGTTTGAGGACAATAAGAAAAAATATATATATATATATATTATATGGTATCAATACCAGAAAAACAATCACTCGTCAATAGAAGGTGACAACTTTGTTCACTAATTTTAATGACTAATAAATAATTATATACACACTTTTTTTACTATGAAAAGTTACTAAGTTAATTAGTGACAACATTGATATATGGCTGTTTGATATTTTGTCAATTTAATAGAAAAATGTATCGAGCAAGATTTAGTCTCACCTGGCAATATTCTTGGCCATGATAAAGAAATTCTACAGGCATCAAAACCCATTTTCTTAATCATCTCAGTATCCTCCTGAAATAAATTAAATATTGTTTTAACTTTATTTCAATCATCAACCTAATAAAATAAGTTGTTTCTTGGTTTCAAGTTAAAAAATAAAATATGACTATTAAAACTTTCTAAAATAGCAATATATATCAAGAGCATTGTAATTACCATATATCTATTATACATATCAACGGCAACATTTCCATTGGTCCCATCGAAGATTCTATCTGTAATTCAAAAGTAAAACATATTTGTTAGAATTCAATTTCTCATTTTTTGCATGAGTATAAATATGAGAGAAAGAGAGACCAGGTGTCTCCATGCTGAAAATATCCCATACACCTAAGCCTCTGCCACCTTGTGCAGCAGCTCCTTCAAACTGTAAATAATATCACAAACGCAATAAATTAGGAGTCGGGTACCAAACATATTTTAAAGAAATGTGTTTTCAGCCTCTTTTTTAATCGAATTGTCAATTTCACCCTTATTTTCATTTATCGGAAGCGGTACAGATACAGTTTTTTGGATCCCAAAATCATTTCTTGGAGCTCGGTCAAAAATCACCGCTGGAGGGAAGGGTATGATTGGTATTTCCTTTTTTTTTTTTTTTGTTTGGAAACCGTTTTTACTTTTGTCTCTTATTCTTTATAAATTTTTTAATATCAAATATTTATAGTCTTCTGATTAATTTCACATAAATTGTGGAATTGATAGTTTATATAACTAAAACATAAACTATTGTTTTTAAAGAGTCATGACCTTCTCAAATTTATTAATGTTAATTAATATTTCAAAAAGTTTGTATTTTTATCATCAATATTGCAATTTCCAAGAGATGGTATGTCAAATAGTATTAATAGAGATTATGTATGAAAATAAAAAATTAATAATATATTAAATATGGTAACTGGACTATTTCTATTTGAAAAAATATCTCTTTTCAATTCTTAATTTCCAAGACTCTACTCCTTCAACTTAATTTTATTTTATTTTATTTGAATGACTTCAAATAAGTAACAGGTATCCAAACTTGGGTATAAGCTTGTATTAACTTGGTATGTTATTTGGACTATTTTAATAAAAAAAAATTGATTGTTTCTATTTTTCTATATAGTTTTATTTTATTTGAATGACTTCAAATAAGTAACAGGTATCTAAACTTGGGTATAAGGTTGTATTAACTTGGTATGTTATTTGGATTATTTTAAAATAATATTGATTGTTTCTAATTTTTCTATATAGTTTTTATAATGGCATTTCAAAATAAGCATATCAATGTATGAATAATATAGCATTAAATTATATTTTGTATTCAATATTTTTAAAGGTTATTGATGAATCTCTTAAAATTTATTTTAGTGCACACCTATTTCTAAATATCTAACTCTACTACTGAAAATCATTATTCTAGGATCATTATTTATTTATCTTAAAATTATTAGATTTTAGTTATAAATTTTGTTATTTATTTATCTTATTATAAACCTTATATAAAATTTTACGTGGAATTAATTTTCAAATTTAATTAATTGAATTGAGTTTAATAAATGTTTTTTTAATTTTTTTTTTGTATAATTAAATAAAAATACTCGGCGAAAATCCTCAAATTTTAACCTAATTCTGGCCAAATTGAAATATTCCCGTTAAATTTTTCATTACATGGGCCAAAATTAAAAATTGAAGAATAAAAATTAATTAATTAATTAAATTTAAGTGATACTAATTTTGAAAACTATCTACTTTTGGGATTTTCCCCTATATTCAAAGAGAGATTGAGAAACCTGATAAGAAGATGTGGCAACTCCAAATACAAACCCTTGAGGAAAATCATGGCGACCTATTGAGCTGTTGTCAATATCCTTGATCACCATTAACTTATTCCGATCATCATTTCCAGCTTTCAAACTATAAGCACAACAATCATCCTCAACCCGTTCTACCTTTGAATGCCTCATTCCAACAGCACCATAATAGTCCTCCTCAACTTTCTCCAAACTCGACAATCCCGAGATCTCATGTTTCAGAACACCGCACGATCTCGCGGTGTGGCCCGGCCCGGAACACAATTGGCAGACCACCAGAGAAGCAATATTGTTCGATAACTGAGAATTATTACCGTGATAGAAAGTGTCACCGTGGATGAACTCATGGCTCAGGAGAAAGCTGTGGAGCTCGGGAAATGAGACAGGGCCGGGTCGGGCCGCCAGGGTTACCACAATATCCTTAAACTCCGGGCGGAGGCCCCTGAGGGCAAGGATATTGAATTCCGAGAGTGTGATTGGACGCCCAGCGGCGGCCAGTTGATCCGCCAGGTTCTTAGCCAAGTGGAGATAGGCGGTGGTGGGCATTTGTCGTTGGTCCAGGTTGTAGAGCTGGTGGAACAGACTGAGAATGTGATCATCAGGGTGGGAGATGGGTTTGAGATGCATGGTTAAAAGAAAGTGGTTTTGTTGGGATCGGATTAAGCTTTTGTCAATCAGATGGGACAACATTTGATTTCTGTTTAATTACAAAGCTTAAATATTCGTTGGTTGCGTTGCTTATTTATAGGTGTTGCCAACGGTGATTAATTGTAAATTATATATGCGAACGTGAATCGCATGTGCCAAGCTGAAGGTACCGTGAAGCGCGTGGAGCTTGCATTTCATGTATTATTTCTACTTATGTAATTTTTAGATTAATGTTAATTTATATGATGTTACAAAACAAAATGAGAGATATAAAAGAATTATTTATTATTATTAAGTAATTAATCTTGATTTTTCCGGTAAACCATCCTACATCGTTGATTCATTTTCATATTCAAAAATCTAAATATTTGGTTTTATATATCTGTAGTGAGAGGGAAAAAAAAAAACTTATATAAAAATAAGATCAAATTGTAACATTGAATCAACTGATACACTAATGATATAAATACAAAAATTTGTATTAGATAAGCTAATGGGGTATATTTCTTTAGGCAGCTCCAAAAAGTTTAAGTGTTCCTTTTTTATTTTAGGGTTCTTTTCTAGTTTTTAATTTAATTTAGTTTCTCCACTTTAGGGTGTTTTTTTAATTTTATTTTATTGTTTTGAATGTCTCCTTTTTCTTTTTTTGATATTTTTTTAATTTAAAAAATTAGTTGTAAGAAGTCCGACTAATAGGTAAGGTGCCAATATGCCTCAATATATAAATATAAAATACATACACTTTGCAATATATGAGCTTTACTTCAAACATATTTGTTTAGTAGTGCAACTTGTAATATACATATATATTAATGTATATTTATTTTATATGTAATATATCTGGAACTTTAATTTAATGTATTCATGTAGTCAGTATATTTATTTTATATGTAATATATCTGAAATTTTAATTTAATAATGTATTCGTGTAGTCAGATTCGTTGAATTTGGTCCGTGGTATAACAACTGTAGGTTCGATCTAATAGAAATAAAAGAAAAGAAAATACTAGCCTCCTTAACTCTCTAAACTTTCCTATATTGTATAGATAGATTAAATATATTAAATTTTATATCTTTAAATAATTATTCTTTATACGATATAATTTTCCTTTACGTGATATACATTTATTAATAATAGTCATTCATATTATGAATATTTCAAAATTATTAAATTAGGTGTTCTGAAATAGTTATTCATTATACAATGTAATATTCCTTTAACTATATAATTATTTATTAATAATATTCCATCTTAAGATTTGAGTCTTATCAATTTACTTTAAAATATATATAAATCGAAATAACAAAATACATTAGAATTTTTTTTTTAATCCAAATTATAGGAAAAAGAAACCAAATATCATATTTTGTTAAAAAAAATTAAATGATAAATTTTATGGATGCCAACTAAGGACAAAAATCTCAAATAAGAATTTAAAATATAAAAGGTATAAGCAAAAAAGAAAGATAAATGAGTTTCAATGTTAGGGAAAAAAAAAGATTCTTTCTAGCGTATTTTAATTGTTTGTGAGGAGAAAAAAAAAAGTAAATTACAAATAAAGAATTAAAAAAATACATTCTTTTAATAAATATAATTATTATTTTTTAATATGTTGAAAATAAAAATATCATAATTCAAAATCTAGTATAATGAGAAAATAAAATTACACTGGATTAGATTTTCTAAAATTCAATTATTTTTGTTAAACATTATTCAAATAATTTTTACCGTAAATTAGCACAACATATAAAGATAGTATAAATTATAAAATAAGATTATACTGATTGATTTGATATTTAAAATAATTTTTTATTCCAAAAAGAGAGAGAGAGAGAGAGAGAGAGAGAGAGAACTTAAAAGAAAAGAAAGAAGAAATAGAAAATGAAAAAAAATGGAAACTCAATTGCATGGTGACACGTGTAAATTCCATATTTTGGCAGACTCATAATAAGGTATAGATAAGTGATAAAGAAAATAAAAATAGAAATAAAATATTGGCAAGTGATGTGGTGACAAATGGCCTCCCCAAAATCTTGCAGGCCATCTTTCATTATAATGAAATAATCATCTAATTTTCACTTCAACTGCAATCAAGAAAACCATATGGCCATTTGGACCTGGAATTTGGGATTGTGTAATTTAAATTATCATAAAATTTATGAAATGAAGGAAAAATCAAGTTACGTGGAGTTGTTAAAAAAAACTACACATACAAAACTGAAAAAAGAGCGGGAGTTGCCAAAGACAACCATTGAGAATGGAAATTTGAAATTTGTAGAAAATTTGTGCTTTGCACCTTGGAGTGTCATCTTACAATTATCTTAGGGATATAGGAGTGTGTTTTTATAATAAATTAGTTTTATAATTAAAATGGGGGAACATTTATGAAGAGGGGATGTGCTTATATGAAAAGCCAAAAATAAAATAAAGCCCGGAGCAAAGTAGCAGCACAAAAGGCCCAAAGATTGGTGTTGCGGACCATCTTTGTATGAAGAGGAATGGATTTCTTAAAGTCCAACAACTAATTTCCTAAAGCCCAAAAGAATACTCAGCATTTAAAATATATTTCCTTAAAATATTTGTGTTTCCATATACTCATGAATGGTCGTTATTTTTTATTTTATATTAATATTTGTGTTTTAAATTGTAGTAATTAGTTTATTTCTAATAAACAACTCATAATAAAATTCACAATATTGATGGGAAATATTGAGAATAAAAATATTATTTATTATTTATTTCTCATTTTATTTCTTTTGATTTAAAACATGAATGAACAAATATCACATTGTAATATTTATTTTATTGTAACTATTCTTAAATATCATCCCTAATTACTCTATTATAATATCTTACTCATCGAGAGTTAATTATTACTGTAACAGTAAATATGTTCATTACACATTTTTTATTTTATTCTTGTAGCAATTATTTATTTATATTTAATTAATTTTCATATATCTATCTTATACCATTTTTTTTTATTTGACTTGTTGTTGATTTATATTTATAACTTTAAATGAACCAAATCTAATTACTAAGAAATACAAAATCAACTAAACAACAACCATTTTATGAAATTATTTGAAAAACAAAAGTGCACAGAATAAACAGAAAACTGACTACAAATCAACCAAATAAAATCAGAGGACCTGACAGGCTTATAAATTCAACATCAACATAAAATCGTGTAAATAATACTTATAACTAAATTACAGATAAACTGTACATAAACCAAAACATGAATATAAATAATCTTACAAATCAATTATACATAAACCAAACATCAACATAACAAAAAAGATAAATAACCAGCAACAAGAAGATAAATAGATAGTAGAAATAAGATGTACAACTAGTACTCAGTAGATGCACGATCCATATACAATAAATAAACATAAAGTAAACCAAATAATATAGACATTTGGATGATAAACAACAAAGAACCCCATAATAAACATATATTAGATTTCTTTCATCGCCTGCGGACTGATTTCGAAACAGTAAAACCCTATTGGATATTCCATGTATAGTTCTTCAAGTGTAGAGATTTGTCAGACAATAATTAACCCAATTTGGCAAAAATAATTCACCCCGCTCACAAGAAATGATTCCATGAATAAAGCACAATTTATTTTGTGCACTCCAATAAACAAGAACATGCATTTCATTATCTATAATTAAAAAAAATATTTACAATGTATTACAAACTAACAAACACAATACATACAAGCCACGGACTGAATCAACTTTACCCATGCGATGGCGTAGCCGTTGAAACACCATCTGTTTTGTCGTCGTGTCTAAATGGTCGCAACCTTTGTCGGTAGTAACAAGAAGATGCTACAAATAATGACTAAATGCAAACATATAAATATTGTGAGGGAACAAGAGAGAAAGAGTAGTATTTGAAAAAAGTACTCATGAACAATCAGACTACCAAGAACCACAAAAGGCAAAGGAGGTGCCTATGGCAATTAAACAAGATACCCAGTCTCAAACACATAGTTTCAATCAAACTAAATCTGTAGTTCAATAGTTAGGTCATTTAAGATTAAAATTAATGAGGCAATTGAGAGAAAGCAAACAACTGAGAGCATAAAGGTGAATATAAATAACTTAGTGTATGCTAATTAACTACTAAACTAATGCATCTTCCATCTAATCTGCAGACAAATTTACATTTTTTTTTCAATTACATATATCAATTCATGGTTGTCAAACTAACTTTGCATCTGCATTTAATTTGCAAACAAATCACAACCATTTCAAAAATAGATTACATCTCACTGTTTTTTATCTATTGTGTTTCAATCGCACCAAACTAAGTTAATCACAACAAGAATAAAAATAGATATAATATAACATTGTAATACTACTAATAATAAAGAGCAAAGATCAAGGGGCGAACTAACCAAAGGTAGCCCACCAGTTGATGAAGGAATAAGGAGTTTAAATAAAACTAAAAGTACCTGCTGGGTGCTGGCGACGCAGCAACGGTAAGCGGAGGGAAGAGAGAAGGTAACTGCCTGTGTTGTGAACACGAGATGGAATTCTAGTCGATGAGAACCTTAATTTGGGCGTTAGGAACGGAGGAGAGTTGAATCGGGAAAAAACAATTGGAAGCAATCCATGCGAAAAATAATTACATTACCTCAAATATATTTCATATATTACAAATATAAGTGTTAACTAGAGTCTCGTATTATTGAGATATGATTTAACTCAAAACGTAAGAAAGTAAATAAATATTTTATTCATGGAAAAAAACTAACTAAATATAATATTGGAATTTCTTTATAAAAACTATTATTTTCTTGGCATTTTCTCTTTTTTTTAAGTTAAAACAAAAATGTCCAAGAATATGGTCTTATTGTCTAATTGTGAATAATAATAATAATGATTCCAATAAAATATAAAAGATGACGAGGCTGCCGAACCGCCGGAACCTGCTTTCTGTCCGCCCAGTTTATGGTATATCCACCATGAGTAACCTTTAAAATTTATTGTTTCATATCCTAATCATAAATTCTAATTCCAAAACTGTAATTGAATAATTTTAATTGTATTTTATTTATTACACAT
This sequence comes from Phtheirospermum japonicum, assembly GCA_014905375.1. Taxonomy (NCBI): domain Eukaryota; kingdom Viridiplantae; phylum Streptophyta; class Magnoliopsida; order Lamiales; family Orobanchaceae; genus Phtheirospermum; species Phtheirospermum japonicum. The sequence continues at coordinate 917,370 of BMAC01000200.1, forward strand.
GTACAATCTAATCTCTACTTTAATAAAATATTTACTTTTTAATTAGGTTATTCGAATCTCAATGAAGAGAAAGACAATAATTATTTCTTAAGCCAAGAATTGGTGATCATGCCTTGCATCTTATTATGATTTTAATTATTTTTATTGTTGTGTGTTATTTTATTCTCATTATAAAAATAACAAAAAAAAAATTGTATACCCATCGGAGCAAATTCCATTACGTAGTGCCCAACGTCAACCTCACGGGACGGGTTGGGGCAACCCACTGCGGGTCGCGGGGCGGGACGACCCGTCTATATAACTTTTTATTTTTTATTATAAAATATCAATTATTATTAATACAAAAAATCAAATATATTACTATAAAAATTAAATATAAGGGTACAGATTTAATAAAAACAACAATAAACCAAATAAAATAAATTTATTATACATTTATTAGTTTATTTATAAGTTTATTTATCATTTATTTTATTTTATTAAGGTATATTATTTATAAAAAAAATTCTTTATCAATGTATAAATGTTAAAAATAATATTAAGTGTATATAAATATAATTATCATATAAATTATATATATATAAAACATATAAAAAAATATAAAAAAAATAAAAATATTGTACGGGTCAGGACGGGCCGGGTGCCCGCGGGGCAGAAGTGGTACCTGGACTCGCCCTGCCCCGTCGCGGGCACGGAGCGGGGCGCCCCAAATGGCTCGAGTCAGGTCGGGCCGAAATTGTCATCCATATCGGGGATATCTATTTTTATATTTTGTTTTTAGGAGTTTTACAGGTTCTTAGTATTTTTTTTTTAGTTTTTTTTAGAAAGTTTAGTTGTTTTAGGTTTTATTTTATTTTTTTTAAATTTCTTTTTATTTTAAAATTTAGGTTTAGGACCTGCAAACAACTAGGGTGTCTGCAAAAGAAATTTAGTTCGGGTAAATTTATAATCCTGACTCCGTCAATAGACGGGATGAAGAAAAAAAATGAAAAAACTGACAAGAAATTAATACTAGCTTACATTATCAATGACTCGGAAAGGAAGGCATCGTTCAATAAAAGAAAGAAAGGTTTAACCTTGTGAGAGAGCTTAGCACAGGTGTCGACGCTTTCACCATCATCTAAAATTGCAATTAAGCCAATACGTTCATTTTATAATACTTAGGGATAATTTTTTTTTGCCCCCCAATATATGCAGTTTTTTCATTTTGCCCCCCGAAGTATTTTTTGTTCCATTTTGCCCCCTGATGTACAATGATTTTCGACATTTTCCCCCAAACTTTATCTTCGATGGAATATTCCTTCTAGATTCCATCGACGGGGAGCCGGGGGGCAAAGTGAAAGAATTTTATAGTTTGGGGGGTAAAGTGCAAAAAATCTCATATTTTGAGGGGCAAATTAAAATAATATAAATATTAAAATTTTGTTTAAAAATTTTATATTTGAAAAAGATATATAATTTTTATCTTATACTCAAACACACACAAAGTTGTCAATATAATTTCAATTTAAAAAAAAACCATAAAAATCTCCAATTAATATTTATAATTTTCTAAATATAAATATTGTCAATACATCTTTTATATTATTAACTAGTACTTAACCCGTGCGATGCACGGAGCGAATTGAAATGGATGGTTTAAATTCATTCGATGTAAGTGTAATATTATTAATTTATTAATGTAATATAATAACTTAAAATACTCAAGTCACGATTTGGTCAACATGAAAAAATTTAAAACAAATGGTATGGATATACGCACCTCATTTTATTTATTAGTTCACACTACTAAAAATGTTATCACAAAAATTCAACATTATCCTTAAACCCTACACCTTCAAATACTCCATCTCCTTCAACTCTCCACCACTACTCTAGCCGTCGCATATCACCGCCGCCACTGCCATGGCCTCCGTCTATTGAAGAATATAAACAAAACATGCACACAAAAATACACTGCCGCCGGCGTGCCATTGAAGAAAGAAAAAGAAAAAAATACCTTTAAAAAAGTCGTTCGAACCAAATCTTTGAACACAAAACATATGTTTAAAAAATTGATTCAAAAACAAAATACAACTGCGAAAATTGATTCGTACACAAAACACATGTTTGAAAAATTGATCTGGACGCCCCTTTTAAGGCTTGTTCGATTTTTTTTCGAACAACGTTGTATTGTTCGATCAAAAAGTTCAAACACATGATATATGTTCGAGAAACCATAGACGAACACCCCTATTTTGCATTTGTTTCTTACCCTTTATTGCTAAAATCCATCACTTACCTTTTACCACCCATCACGTTTTTTCTTCTTCCTGTTCGACGGTGGCGGCGACGGTGTGATGGGCGATGATAGCAGAGTTGGAGTGGTGGTGAAGGGCTAGAGAAAATGATGTGTTTGGGGGTGTAGTATTTTGTGGGTTTGTTGATTTTTTTTTTGGTGAACTCATTAATAGATAGGGTACCTATATGCACGCCCTAAAATAAATTAAAGGTAAATAATTTATTTATTATGAAACAACTTTTTGCATACTAAATTATACTTCAAATTATAGTTTAACTCACATGAAAATAGTTTCAAGCTCTCTCATTTAGTTAGTCTTGAAAAAATCATATCAGTCACTTTTTATTACAAATCATTGAGTTCATCTTGTTTTTTAGTCTTTGTATCAAAGACAAAGTGAAGATCTTATAATAAGTTTAGGCTTTTCTAATTATCGGTATCTGTTGTACTTGTTTGTCAACATGTACACGAAAGTTTATCATTAGATTATGTTATAACTCAATCATATCAATATGTTTGAGTACAACTGAATAATCTAGTTGTACTTTAGTCGTACGTTTTATTTTAGATATAATTTATATCAACATAATTATACAATTATTAAATAAACTTTTAACCAATAAAAATATAATACTTGTAATATAACTTTGAAAAAAAAAATCAACTAAATAAATACAAAAATTTTTATTTAGATTATAAATATATATTAATTAAATTAAAATTAAAAAAAGTCACAAAACCATTTACATTATAAATAATATAAAATAAATCCTATACTATTTTAAAATTGGATTAAAATATTATGAATTCTATATAAGTATTTAATAATAAAGAAAACAAAGAAATGTTATAAAATAATAAAATAAATCATAAAAGAATATAAATATGTTAAGTATATAAAAGAAATATATTTATATACAAATACTTATCAAATAATTTAAAAAGTATTATGAAGATAGTAATAATTTAAATAATACAAAATAAATATTATTTCAAAATAATTCTATAGAATAAATTAAAAATAATTTAAATCCAAAGTAATTATTTACTAAACCCTAAAAGTAAAAAAAACACACTTAAAATGTTATAAATAATAATATAATAAGAAAAATATGAATTTAGTTAAATAAATATAATATATATATATATATATATATATATATATATATATATATGTTTTAATTATAAATGGTTCTTAATAATTTATAAAATGAAATAAAATATAAATATATAATATAATATAATAATATAAATATGAAATTGTTTTGAAATCAGAGAAAAATATAATAAAATTATCATTAATTTCTAAATAGTTTATTTTAATTACATTCAAAGAATAAGATGGCGATAGTTTTAAAGTAAATTAAATAAATACATAAAAGTTAATTTTAAATAGTTTCTTATCTATTGAGAATTAATAATAAAAATAACAAAGATCAAGAAGTTATAAAATATAATAAAATAAATCTTAGTATATTTTAAACAGAAAGTAATATACTTAGTTAATGTTATATTATAAAAAATCATCTCCTGAATCAAGAAAAAAAATATAAATATTGTAAAAATATAAAAAATACTACAAAAATGAAAAAAAAACCCAAATAAATGAGGCGTCGTATTAAAATCTTTATTAAAGGTGATCGAAGAATTCTTAGCACTTTAAAAAATCTTCTCCGCAATAGTACGGAGTCGATTGTAGAGCGGTAAGTTTTCCCGAGTCGTGTCTCTCGAGGATAGATATTATCGGCGGTCGGTGGTTTTAGTTACTCTCTTGTTAATCGAATTTACACTACTCTAAACTAAGAAGCATTAATCATTGATTTGGGTTTGAGTTTTGAATTTAAAAGAAGACTTTATTGAAAATAATGAAAATGAGGGTTTAGGGTGTTCGGTTCGTCTCCACGATTAATCAGTTTTGCCGAGCACTTGATCCATGATTCGGGGTTGTCAATCCCAATTCTCAACAAGCTTCGATTAATGGTTCTAAACGAACCTAAACCCTAAATCCGTAATTTTGCATTAAGAAAAGCTTACAATTAAAAAAAAGGTCATGGAGGGAAAATCAAATCATTTGAATTTGAGAAAAGTCAAAGGCTTTTAAATTGAACAAGACAAATTACCAAAGAGGAAAAACTCATACATCTTTCAAGAGCCAAAAGTTTGTATAACTAAAAGAAGTAAAACGCTTGAAAAGAGAGTGCATCAATGGAGTTTGCAAGAACAACAAAAACTACAAGCTAGAAAACTTAAAGGAGGATTCAAAAAGCAATGAACAACAAAACAAACTAAATCTAATATCCAACACAACAACAAGAACAATTAATCTAGAACAAGCATAATAATTAAGGGAAAGAAAACTACCACATTGCATTGAACACAAAAGCTTAAAGTCTTCAAACAACAAGCACCACAAATGAAGAAGGTGTCACCCACTCCAACACTTGCTTAAGAGAAACTAACTAACTACTAACTAAAAACTAACTAACTAAGCTAACTAAATTACATAAGCTAAGAATTTAAACTAGGGTTTACATGACAAGGGGAAATGTAAAGGCTTGGAGGAAATGGAGCAAGCCCCAAATTCCACCAAGGAAGGGTTGGATAAGGTTGGAGAAAGATGGGTCTATTTATACAAAAATGCAGGGGCAAAATCGTCAAAATGGACCAAAATCACGAGTTGGACTGCGTCTCAGTCGATCGAATGCTTCACCCAAAATTTCCGAACCTACTGCCGAGCAGTCGATCTGGAGAGGTCCAGTCGATCGACTGCTCCTCAGTCGATCGACTGAAAGCCAGTCGATCGACTGAAAGCCAGTCGATCGACTGGTACTGCTGCTCCGGCTCGGTTTTCTCGTTTCTGCTCTAAACGTCCGCCGGCTGTTGCTCCTCGTTTGCGCTGTGTTCCCTTGCTTGTCCGTTCCAATCCGAGTCGAGTGGGATGCCTCCAAACGTGCGCGGGACCCGCTTGGTCATCCTACGGCCAAAAATACGAAAAAGGGTAAAAAACTACGAAAAACTGCACAAAAGTTATAAAAACCTAAAAATAACAAAATAGGCCAAAATGACTCCTAAAACCCGTAAATGCAAGCAAACACACACGCGAATGCGACACAAAAAGGTAACAAAAAAGTGTACAAAAAAATACAAATCAAAAGGCATGTATTCTATTTCAGTGTAGTTCTTTTTTTTTTTTTTAATTAGCCCAGTAACTGACTCAAGATAGCCACTGAGTAATTAATCACCAAGTCAGTTAATGAACCCGATAATAAATTAAGATTTATATATAGATTTCAGTTTATACAAAAGTAATTATATAACCAAGAGTAATAAATCATTTATGTGTGGATTTCTAACGTTAAATACTTAAATTTATAGTAATTAGTCACAAATTATTAATATACAAACGTTCATAAATAATTATTTAGTTAAATATTTTAAAATAATGTATTGGGTTTTTTATATTATGCGATTATAGAATCATTTTTTTGTTCTGCCCACATATAATTTTGATTTCAAAATTAAATCAAATAATTGTATAAAGTTATTTACCTTTCACTTATGTTCATAATATAAATTTTTTAATTTATTTTAGGAAAATGAAAAAAAAAGTTTCATTGTCAAGTCTGTGACACGTTTAGGGTCAAAGTCATGGTCATCCAAGTTTTACTCGAGTCACATATAGAAAATTAAAAGATATGACGCTATTAGGTTTGTCCTCGTATCACCTGGTCTGTTCAACAAATAAAGTTTGGAAGAAAAGACAAATTATTGTTACTAATTATAATTTCTTTTTGTCTTCGTTGCATCGATTTTCTAGTTGTACTCATACTATCTTTTTTCTTTTTTTAACAAAATCATTAAATAACTTTTAAAATCAAATTATAAATTTTATATTTTTGTTATTCATTTTATTTTTTCCCCAAAATTGTTTTCATTATATTATATTTCCCGTAATTTTTTTATTTTTATTTATTTTTATATTTAGTTAATAATTTTTTATAATTTAAAGGTACTTTTTTTTAGCTATGAATTCACATTTAATTTTATAATATTAGCAACTTTTTTGTTTGTTTTCTATTATTTTGTATTTATTAAATAAATATTTGTAATTTTTAATATTAGCAATTTTTTTGGGTTTTGCAGATTTATAAACTAATTATATAGATTTATTTATATATTATATATTATATATTTATATTTTATTTTTCAGATTTCTTACACACACACACTCACAATATTCTTGTAGTTGCTATTATTACTTTTGTTTATTTTATATTTTTATTGATTCTTTTATTTTTTATGTTTATTTAATAATTTCATAGAATCTAATTATGATTTTTTTGAGTTAATTTAACTTATTTTATGAATTTTCTCTTTAATTTTATTTGATTTTTGAATTTTCGGTTTTGTTTCATATTTATGAAATAAATATTTATAGTTTAATTATAAGTTCATATAATTTTATCTATATGATTTTATTAATATTTTTAATTTTATTTACAGCATTTGAAAAATATTTATGTTTTACTTTTGCTTTTTTGGGTTATTCAAATTTATTAACTAATTATTTTCATATATTCATATATATATATATATTTTAATAATTTCTTATATTTTATATTTTATTCACAAAAATTTATATTATTTTTGTTTTGTCTGATTTTATTTGTTTTTCTACCTAATTCTTCTATATATTTAATTTTTTCTTTACATAAATCATAATCTACAAAAGAATATCACATTAATTATTATATAAATAATAAATATATATACTACAAATAGTAAGTAAAATGGGCGGAAAAATTTTGAGAAGTTTTTTTAGAAACGCTAGCCTTTTTATATATATATATATAGATTCTGAAACACATGACTAAGTATTATGTCAATTATTATGATACGCAAAATAAAATTATCATTCGATATTATTATTTGTATATAAAAGTGTGATTAAATACTATATTAATCATGAGTACATTAATTATTATATAAGATTATAATTGAAGAATGATTAATATAATTAAAATCTTATAATATCATGATTTTAATTATATTATCATTCGATAATTATAATCTTATATAATAATTAATGTACTCATGATTAATATAGTTTTTAATCACACATTTTATACAAATAATAATATCGAATGACTAATTTTATATTTAGGAAATTATAAATATCAATTGGAGATTTTTTATGGTTTTTTTTTTTTAAATATTGGAATTGTATTGATAACTTTGTGTGTGTGTGAGTATAAGATAAAAATTATATAACTTTTTCAAATATAAAATTTTAAAACAAAACTTTAATATTTATATTATTTTAATTTGCCCCCCAAACTATTAGATCTTTTGCACTTTACCCCCCAAACTATAAATTCTTGCCCCCCACCTGCCCGTCGATGGAATCTAGAAGGAATATTCCACTGGAAATAAAGTTTGGGGGGGTAACATCGAAAATTATTGTACATTAGCGGGCAAAGTGGAAAAAAAATTACTTCGGGGGGCAAAGTGAAAAAAACTGCATATATTGGGGGCAAAAAAAAATCCCTAATACTTATTAATGAAATCAAAGCTAGCTATTCACAATGAATATTCACAAGGCTTTGTTAATTTTAAATTTCAAACTCAAATCATCGTGACGACGAGTTTTTATTCTCTTTCGGTAGATAAAACTCAATAAGTTGATTTTTTTAATCAAGATTTCATAGAAAAGTTTCCCAAACTGTAAATTAAAACAGCTCCATGTAATTTTAGGCATATTTTCACAAAACTGAATTTGAGAGAATTCAGAGGCAGAACAAGTACAACATGAAAGATTTACTAGGCAATAAATACGCAATGCACGTACAACATGAAAGACCGAATTCAAATCACGATAAAGAGAACAAAAGAACACAAGGTTTTGGTATTCTGTCTTCGTAACTCGTTCTGAGTCTGTAGATCACAGAAATATTACCGTTCTGAGTCTGAAAAAAAATACTTACCTTTTTTTTAATTATATGTTATGTTTAAACTATATATACTTAATAAATGTCTAGATTATATATAGTTGGCATGAGTTATGTTTAAACCTTTTTTTAATATTTTTATTATATATATCCTCCATTTTTTTAATAGTGTTGATGTGGACCAAAATATCCGTACGTAATATTATGTGCTATATGTGGGTATTTGTGGAAGGTGACCTCATTTCTAGGAGAGGGTGTGCCTCCTGCAAAATGGGCGAGCTGTATTATGTCTTTGAGAGGTGAACGAGCCGAAGGCTGTTCCTCAAAAGTGGGCGAGCTGATGTATATGGAGTAGCGACCTGTAGTATGAGGATGAGTTCTCATATAGGGTCGTGATCTCTGGTGGGTTGGGCTGAGTATTTGAGTCTGATTGAAAGTTTAATATGTATGTGGGCCTGGTGGGCTATATGCCCAGGCTTATTTCGGTAATATATATTAAGAAGTTTCATGTTTATGGAAACTTATCATATGGGAAGAGTCCCAATTGAAAGTCGGTGAAAGAGTCACGGTATGAATGRAATTCTGGTTATGAAAGGTAACCCTAGATAGTGGAGGATTTCTCCTATCTCTATAAAAGAGGGCTTTTGTCTCTTATTTTGTATTCATTATCATACTATTATTGTGATTTCACTGCATTATTGAGAGAGAGGAGTGTGTTTTTCGCTTATTAAACTAAGCGTCGGAGGGCCTTAACGGGCTCGAAATACGGCCCGTTCTAGGCGTTATTCTGCATGATCGGTGAGGTCGCTGAGACGATTGCGGAAGATCTTGGAGGTCGCTGAGACATATTTCAACATCGATTCAGGTCGCTGATCTCTTTTTGAGGTTAATGCCCCTTTTATTTGGTATTTCAACTTTTTGAACTTATCAAATTGGCGCTGTCTGTGGGAAAGAGGGACATCGAGTCCTTGAGCGAAAGGCGTGATAAATCTCGTAGACAAAACATGAAGGATAACAACATAGTTCCAAGAACCTTACTATATGGTTCTCTATCGAATAACAAGAAGAACAGAAAGAATAGACTGGCGGACGTTAATGAGAAAGACGAAGCAATGGATGGAAAAACGCCTCCTCAGGCGGATCCAGTTGTCCAGGGCGTCGGTATTACATCACCGCCTTCCCCCAGGAGGCGTGAGGGGAAGGGATTGGCGGAAGACGTAAAGATGAAAATACCGGAGGCAGAGGCGCAAAAGGCGATCCATGTGGAGGGTAAAGAAGGAGAAGATTTACTGAATGACAAACCCTGTCAGAGTAAAAAAGGATTTTTGGATGGACTCATGGACTTCGTGCCGCTAGAGAAACAGGAGGAGTTACGCAGGTACTTAGCAAGCGAGCTGAGTACGGGGAAGGAAAAAGGCGGTAGATCTCATAGCGAGAAGGAGGAGGAGTCAGTGGTTAAAAAAGTAGAGAGAGGCGAGAAATCTACGTCGAAAAGATTATCTCGCAAAAGGGGGCAGAGTACGCGGAGAAAGGAGGATGTTTCGAGTTCCACCTCGTCTGTGGGCTCTCATGCTCGTAGACGGCGAGCGAAAGGATGAAAGTTAAGGCGAAATCGTTACAGGCAAAGTAGTCGACGACATTATAGATATAGTAGTGATAGCGAGACCCCAACCTCTGATACGGATGGTGAGTCTCAGGCGAGAACTAAGAAGAGCGGTAATGTGTCCAAAGAAGGAAAAGGAGAGAGCGAGATGGGACCACATAATAAAGCCTTTAGAGAGTTGCAGGAGGCCATGCTGAAATTACAGAGACGAGTGGAGGGAGATAGGTTGGAAGGAGAAGAAGGACATCCTTTCTCGGAGAATATGATGCATGCAGAAATGCCTAAAAACTATAAGGCGTTGGATTTGCAGTATCGAAAGTTAATGGATCAATTTGAGCACCTACAGCTCTTTGAAAATGCGAGAATGCTACACAGCTACACGGATGTCGTGGCATGCCGGGCTTTTGTATCCACCCTGAGGGGGAATGCGCAAAATTGGTTCTATCAACTCCCGCGGGGGAAAATTACCAGTTATTCAGTGTTGCGAGCTGCCTTTTTGAAGCAATTCTCCAGTGCTCGACAGGGTGCGAGGACGGCGCAGTCACTCTTTACCATGGTACAGCGACCTGACGAGACGCTCAAACAATATGTGAACAGATTCACCAGTGTTACTTTGGGGGTTCCCACTGCCACTGACGAGAGAAGGCTGGAGAGAGGACTTGCGCAAATCATTAGTGAAAAAAGAGGCGCGAACGTATGATGATGTCCTGGCAAGATGTCATAAATACATACAGGTGGAGGAGGCTGAAGAGGAACATAGAGTGCGTTTTGGCAGGTCGGATACGGAGGCGCGAGAAGTTATCCCGAGGAGAGAGGTAAGAAGAGAATCAAGGAGGGGAGTGCGCGGGCTCCTGGCTTCGAGTGCAGGGGTTAATGCGAGGCAGGCGGCGAGCGCGCGCGATTGGAAACAAGAAGACTTCACACCATTAATGTATCCGCGGGCTAAGGTGTTCAGTATTATGGAGCGTTCTGTGCCTGATGCCATACAGTGGCCAGAGGATCACACACCTATCCCCACTCACCCCAAGACTGCCTCCTTCTGTCGATTTCACAATAATTACAGGCATTACACTGAGAAGTGTAGGCACCTCAAAGAAGAAATAGAAAGATTGATAAAGGCAGGGCATTTGAAGGAAGTGATCTATAAAGAAAGAGAGCCGCGCGAACAAGGGCAGGCGTTACCTCCACCACCGCCGAGGAGCCCGCCTCAGCAGCAGGTCGCGAGGCAAGGACGGCAAGGAAATCAGAGACAGGAAGGGCCGCGGAGAAATAGAGGAAGAATAAACATGATTTTCGGAGGGCCAACGGATGGGGACTCCAACAATGAGAGAAAACGACATGTTAAGTCAGCTCGTTTGGGCGTGAGTGAGGTCACTAGTGTGAGCAGGCAGCCTCAAGTCGCAGGGCCAGTCATTTCATTTGGCCCCGATGAGAGGCGCGGGCTACAAGAAGATCATAATGATGCATTAGTGGTAGACGCGGAGATCGAGGGTTATGAGGCCAGCAGGATATTTGTAGATAATGGAAGCTCGGTGAACATTATATATACAGACTGCCTTGATCGGATGGAAATAGATAGAAGAGTGCGGTCGGTGAACACGCCCATATATGCTTTTAATATGGCGCAGGTGAACACGGAAGGCGAGCTGACATTGCAAGTAGAGTTGGGAAAAGATGAGTCGAGAATCGAGAAGAGATTAAAGTTTTTAATCATCCAGGGGAGGTCGGCCTAAAACGTGATACTGGGACGACCTGCCCTTAATGCGTTTCAGGCAATAACATCGACTTATCACATGAGTATCAAGTACCCAGTAGGCAATGGAGTGGGTGAGGTTGTCGCAGAGCAACATGTCGCCAGATCGTGTTATCAGATGGCGGTCAGGAAAGGGTTGATGGAGAACAAGCGAGAGAGAAGTAATGATCAACCGGAAGGGGTGCTCAACCCCAAGAAAATGAAAGAACAGGAGAATTCAGTTCAGCCGAACGAGGAGTTAATGGAGATTTCCCTGGAAGAAGAACATCCGGAGTATACCACGAGGATAGGTACCCAAATACCTGAGGAGGAATTGAAGAACGAGCTGATAGGGTTGTTGAGAAGAATTTCGGGATATTTTTGCGTTCGGTGATGAAGAGTTGACGGGTGTTTCACCAGAGGTCGCGCAACACCATTTGAATGCGGACCCGGAGGCGAGGTCGGTAAAACAAAAGAGAAGGCACTTTGGGTTGGAACTGGACAAG
>BMAC01000200.1:946663-995195 GCA_014905375.1 Phtheirospermum japonicum
GGGATACGAATTCTATTTTGTTTCTGAAGCAAAAGTGTTTGTTTCAAGAAATGCCACATTCCTTGAGAAGGAATTTCTATTGGATAGAAAAGGCAGCATGGTAGAACTCGAAGAAGTTCGAGAACCACAAAACGAAGTTCAAGCACATGAGAATGARCAAATTCAACAAACCACTAATATACCTCCTGAACCATCGGTGCGACGATCCGAATAAGTTCGGAAAGTACCCGGTAGATTATTCCTAGTAGATGAGGTTGATCAAGGATCCGATCCAAGAACCTACATCGAAGCTGTATCTGATACAGACCAGGGACATTGGCTGGAAGCCATGAAATCCGAAATGGGCTCCATGTACTCCAACAAGGTATGGACCTTGGTAGATCCACCCGAGGGAATTGTTCCCATAGGCTGCAAGTGGATCTATAAAAGAAAAATTGGAGTTGATGGAAAGGTAGCGACCTATAAAGCTAGACTGGTTGCAAAAGGGTATATTCAGAAGCAAGGTGTTGATTATGAGGAAACTTTTTCACCAGTCGCGATGCATAAGTCCATTAGGATTTTGCTGGCCATTTCTGCGTATTGTGACTATGAGATATGGCAAATGGATGTGAAGACCGCCTTCCTTAATGGTAACATTGAGGAAGAAATAAATATGGCGTAGCCGGAAGGCTTCATATCTACTGGAGAGGAGCAAAAGGTTTGCAAGCTCCAGCGATTCATTAATGGATTGAAACAAGCATCCCGAAGTTGGAATATCCGGTTCGACACAGTTATCAAAGAGTTTAATTTTGTAAAGAACCCGGAGGAACCTTGTGTTTACAAGAAGGTTAGTGGGAGCGCAGTGACTTTTCTAGTGCTTTACGTTGATKACATACTACTCATTGGGAATGATGTAGGGATGTTGCAATCAACTAAAGCATGGTTATCCACACGTTTCTCAATGAAGGATTTGGGCGAAGCATCCTACGTATTAGGAATACGAATCTATAGAGATAGATCGAGGAAATTGCTTGGCTTGTACCAATCCTTGTACATAGACACCGTGTTGAAACGTTTTCACATGGAAGAATTCAAGAGAGGTTCCTTGCCAATGTCCCACGGGATTCGTCTATCGAAATCTATGTGTCCTCAGACGCAAGCGGAAATCGATGAGATGAATAGGACACCATATGCATCTGCTATTGGTAGCATAATGTATGGCATGCTATGTACGAGACCTGATATTGCGTTTGCGGTGAGTGTCACAAGCAGATATCAGTCTAACCCTGGACCTGCCCATTGGAAGGCAGTGAAGGACATTCTCAAGTACTTACGAAGAACTAGAGATTTATTCTTAGTCTACGGGGATGCCGAGCTGAAAATAGAAGGCTTCACAGATTCTAGTTTCCAGTCGAATGTGAATGACTCAAGGTCAAATTCAGGATTTATATTTAAGCTTAACGGTGGCGCCGTGTGATGGAAGAGTTCCAAGCAAGGCACGACTGCTGATTCTATCACCGAAGCTGAGTATATTGCAGCATGTGATGGAGCAAAAGAGGCTTCTTGGATAAGGAAGTTCATCCAAGAGTTGGGTGTATTTCTAAGTGCGGACGAGGCAGTACTAGTATACTGCGATAACACCGATGCCGTGGCGCAAGCCAAGGAACCGAGATCTCATCCGAAGTCCAGGCACGTATTGAGGAAGTATCACCTTTTTCGTGAGATTGTAGAGAGGGGTGAAATCGTTGTTGAACGTGTCACCTCTGAAGACAACGTTGCAGATCCCTTCACCAAGCCATTATCGATATCAGTCCACGAGAAACATCGAGAGTCGATGGGACTTAGATACATGAATAGTTGGCTTTAGGTCAAGTGGGAGATTGTTAGAATAGGGTGACTGACAAGCCAACTTGTGGCTGTGGTCTGACCATTCTCTTGCAATACAATCGGTTTTTATTCGTAATAATGTCTTTTATACATATTGGCATTCCATATCTTTTGTCCCATGATAGTTGCATAGGTATGGTCCTGGTGAAGTTACTTTATTACGATGGATTGGTCTAGCAGAACCGTGAGATAATCCAACACGTAATGTAACTCGTCGAACTTGTTCCTAGTCATAGGGTTACGCCATAATGAGGATACAGGCCTTTCCCGTTAAGACTAGTACTTAGTGTATGTGGACCGCGTCTCATCGGTCAYGGTGTCTGGACATCGACATACATAAGTAGGTGCTCATAAGATGAGTTCACTGAACTCCCTCACCTAGAAATCTCTAAGTGGTTCCCACTCATCGAGTAGATGATTTCTATGGTATAGCGTACAACATTAATCCTTAAGACCCAGACCTCATCGTGACTTCACTAGAGGACAGGCTATGTTGTGACCTGTCTCTGTGTCTCCTTGGAGGCCGATCAAAAGGGGCAACGTTCGCATAGTCGGGAATCTAGTGGGAAGTCTGTGCATGGTAGTAGGGGATTCGGACGCATGATAAGTCATGGATGTCCTGTGTGTTCTGATGGTTGATAAATCCTCGGAGTCTCTGGCCAGAGCTGATAGTGGGGTGTTTAGAGAAATGTGTTTCTCTAAGTCACACACGAACGGATTATCTTGAACCTAGAACGTACACACAGTTATTGAACTAAAAAGAGGTCTCGATGAACCAATACCTCTTGTTCAATCGGGACATAGATCGCGAAGGGATCGTACTGTACATATAAGCTATATCACAAGGTTCTTGCAGGCACTTCATTTGTATCTAGGGAATTATGATGCGTAGTTGCTAGGCGCCTCTCATAATTCGTTGGGTTCTGGTTTGACCAGTGATTAAGTAAAATGAGTTTTATTTAATCAGGGACTCTAAGGGACGAGTTCATATAAGAACAATGTGTTGTTCGAATCACAATGTGTTGTGAACCCACGGCTAGCTTACACCTGAACCATTGAGGGTCACACCACGTGTTTTCCTGATTATTGAAAACGACAGCTAGAAATTAATTGTTAATTTTAGCATAGTTAGATATCAATATGATTGAATCTAAGGTTCATAATTATGATTATGAATTGAGAAATAATACGAGAAAATTATTCTGGACGCGAAAATATAATTGTTATATTTTTCGAAATTATCGTTTGTGAGAAATGATTTAATTCCGATGGGGTATTAATTGAAATAGGGTCGACCAATAAACCGTTTAATAGTTATTGGCCGATGTTTTTATTAAATTAAAAGTCTTGTTTTAATTTTTTAATGGGCCGGTCCACATTGAAATTAAAAAGGGTTTAGTTTTTATTATTTGATTTGGGCCCAGCCCACAACCCATTCCACTTGGTTTTATTTTTAATGGGCCCAACCATTTTGAGCCTTTTCAAGATGGCTTGTTTTTATAAAAAAAAAAAAAAAAAAAAAAAAAAAAGGCAGACGTTTTTTTTTTTTTTTTTTTTTTGGAGGAGGAAGAACACATACAACCCTAAACAAAACAAAGACGGAAAAACGAAAAGATATATCAGTTCAAAACCTCTTCCAAAACTTCTAGAAACCGAAACAAATTTTAATTCGTTCAAGTTGAACAACAGAAAATTTTCCTTTTTTTTTTCTTTTTTAATTTTCTGTTTCTATTTGATTTCAATTATTGGAATTTTTGATTCGTTCGGGTTTTTGAGGATTTGATCATCATACATGGTGTCCGTGTATCCAAATCTACCGCCAGATCGGGATTTTACACATTTCCACGGGTTTCGTATGGGCGGGAATCCGATGAAAATCTTGGGGTTTAATGGAGGTGAAAACAGCATGCTCCAAAATGCGTCGTTAGGAAACATGGTTTCGGGTATGGATGATCCGAATAAAAAGATTCGAAAGCCGTACACGATCTTCAAGTCCAGACATAGCCATACACAATATTTGATTTTGATATTATCGCGCTTTTGGGTAAACATTCGTTGCTGAATTATTCATCTCTCTCTCTCCTTGAAGTGTTGTTCCTCTTAATATTTTCTTACCTATATTAAGCTGCAG
The DNA here is from genome assembly GCA_014905375.1 of Phtheirospermum japonicum. NCBI lineage: Eukaryota > Viridiplantae > Streptophyta > Magnoliopsida > Lamiales > Orobanchaceae > Phtheirospermum > Phtheirospermum japonicum. The sequence goes on from BMAC01000200.1 coordinate 950,661, forward strand.
AGTACGAAACCAATAGGCAGATTATGTCTGCTAAGCAGTAATTTGCCATCAATTTCGCTGGTACGGTTCGTGATTGAGCGAATTTGCCATAATAAAGAGCAGAAGCGCTTCGTGTAGATAAAGAGCTCGACAATAATCGAACTCGCTTCAAGAATGAAAAGTCAAGTCTTTTTACACACACGAGTATTACGCGTAAAATGCGTGTGACCTATTGGTTTATGTATAATTGCTTCGGTAATTTCTGTATGTTTTGCTTGAAATTGATGTTATGGCCTTTGAAATAGATACGAGCTGGAATTGAGGGTTTGTGAAATCAATTTGGGGTTTCATTTTCTAAGTTTGGACTGAGAATGTCGTAGTTTTTAATTATGAACTTTTTTTCAAAGTCGGTGGGTACTCTATTTTTATTTTATTTTCATTTTCCTCATATTATTACTATATTTTGATATCTATGTTTCAATTGATGTGAAGAGTTTGTGTTGGGGATTTGGAGATATTTTGATATGTGTGTTTCAACTGATGTGAAGAGTTTTTGTTGGGGATTTGTAAGTTCATTCCAGATTTGTTTATTATTTATAACCTTTAATTATAAAATCGAAATCTATTTTTTGAGTTATCAATTTTTTTTTTCCTTTCAATTTATGGTTATCCTCTGTTCTGGAATTATTAAATAACATGTTTAATGGATATATTGTTTCAGTGTAGGCATGATTTGTAATACCTTAACTTTTTTTTTTTCCAATTCATGAACGATCTGGAATCCCCTTCTACAAATCTACAAAAACTCCGATCTGGAATTTAAAGATTTTTTAAATAATTATTATAAAAATATTGTGTTCATATTTCTATTTTTCTATTATTATAAAAATCCCAATCTATTTTTTTAATTTAAAGATCTGGAATTAATAATTATTAGTGTTGCAGATTTTGTCATTTCGTATCTTCATCTCCACGGCCAATCTGTGTCAAATAAATGGCTACACTCTGTAAATACATCTCTTTGATCCCGATTTGCTGTTTTTAAATTTTCTAAGATTTTATTTGGCTATGATACTATATTATCCGCGCTTCTGAGATTTTGAAAAATCCATGAAGCATAATCGGAAACAAATGGTTGAGTTTCTTGATATGAGCCATGAAATCATTTTATTTATTCTTCAGTAGTTTTTAAATCCATTTTTATTGGCTAGGGTTTGAATTTAGTGGCGGTGATGATTTATTTTTACATCTTAATGCCAGTTCTGCTTCAGAAAATTCTTGATTGATAAAGCTGTCTAATACCTCTGAGCCTCTTTTAACAACATTATCTTATTTGGTTTAATTTACAATTTGATTTTTCCTTAATTTAAATTAGATTATTATCACTGATGAGATTATCCACATTAATTGAGGTTTGGCTGATCCCAAGACCCTGTTTACATGGAGAACCTCCTTGGGGTTGCCACATCATATCATGAAAGCACTGGAAATATTGAGACTATATAGGAAATAAAAAACATTTTTTTACAATTGATTTTGCAATCTGCGAGTGATGTTTTGTTGGATAGTAAATGAATTGTGGTGAAGCCAAGTTCCTGCTTTTGCAGGGGACCTGCTTGGAGGATCCACGTTACAAATGATTTGATTCCCGGTGTCATTTGTTTTAGGATGGCGACTATTGTGGGGTTGTGGTGGTATTTCGGTCGAGATGCGGGCTGAACTTGCGGTGGTGGCGGAGAAGGTGACAGGTGGGTGACGTTTCTTGGATTAATTAATTAATTTATTTTGGTTAATTTGTGTTTTCTTGGATTATTTTCGGGATTTTTGTGGTTTTTATTGGAATATATGATAAGGCGTGTATGTGATTACTGATTGTGTGGTTTAAATGCTAGATATTCCTGGTAATAAATTGATTTCTTGAGAATACCATTGCGTGCGTTTAATTAATTGCAGCTTATCGAGTAAATTGTATTTAATTATTAATTACTGATTCTTTTTCTTCCCGATTCTTTTCATAGTGAGTTGATCATTTTCTTTTTTTTTCCTTTTTGATTTAGTTAGTTATCATTCATCATATTCATTACTTGAATAATTTGCTGTGATATTATTTGAATAATTTGAAGGAAATTACACAAGTAATGGCTTTTTAGAGTCTGTTAATTTTATACACTTTTAAAAATAAAATAAAATTGAGTTTGCATTATAAATTATCTTGCCAGTTATGAAGACTCTGTTTTATTTCCTTATTATTTTCAATTGTTCGTGACTTTTTATGATTTGAAAATCTAATTCATGAAATTGGTTATATTATTCGAGTACTCTTTCCTTAGATATGTTATATTTGTCCTTTACAGATTCTCCACCAGAATGTTGACAGTTGATATGATTTTTAGCAAGATAAGTCCTTATCTAAGTGTAAATTATAAAAGAATACTGGTGTTTTACATGTTAACAACGATATAAATCTCTTAAGAATGAGCTTGTTTGACATGACATACATGAGATATTTTCCAGTTTACTTTTGATTTTGTAAACGTACCAGCTCTTTTATTCCCTGGCTTAAGATTGTGCTATAAGGCTAAATGTTGTTTGATCAATATCGTGTAGAACTGTTAAGAGAATAGAACTGAAAAGTACAGAGCTCGAGTTTTATTAGGCTGGTTCATAAGACAGATTCTGTAGGTGGAGAGTGGGTAGAAATTCTTCTGTTTTTTGTAATGAATGTATATTTTTCTTTGTGTTTTTGATGGTATGTGATTTGTTATAAGGGAATAATATTTGTCTCTCAAAAATTTTGTCACTCTGTCAGGGGTATGAAGGCGGATTCTTTGTGTACGTGCATGCATCGAAGGATAAACATGTACATTTTAGTCGTTATTTTATCAATCGGGAGATACGTAGCAGCAAGGTTTCTTCATTAGCTCTCTACCACACGTAGGCGGTCAATGTTCCAGCCCAGAAAAGTGAACAACCCTGCAATGATCGGAAACCCAGAACCTTCTGAATCTGCACCACAAGACAGGTTAGAAAGGACCACCGGGAGTTTTCCGGTGGAAACCTCTCCGATGCTTAAGTCAGTAAGCGTTGAGGTGTATTCCAGAAAATAATAAGGGATGCCTTAGAAAAACATACCTCTCTCTGTCCCCAGACTGAGATATTTATAGCTTCTCCTTGTGGGGACCCCAACCGGGACCCCAGGAGCACGTGCCGCGAATCATGGGCCATTTTGGGGAACAGATTCTGAACAAGTGGTCCCACTTGTTCCTTCTAAAGTAAGCGGGAGGCCAGGTCTGACCAAACCAGCTCTGCTTTTATTATTCTCAAGATTGCCCTGCCAAGAGCACTTCTCAAATGGGCAGTCCAATTTCCTTATCTGAAGTGGCCAGCTCTTCTCCAAGTCAGGTCTGACTTAGAATATCTAAGATTTCCCCAGTGGGGACCCTTCTCCGAGATCTCGGGAACAAGGCCCGCAAATTAAGGATCATCCAGGTAACTAATTCTGACACATGGTCCCCATTTACCTTTTCCTGCCCAAGCAACCAGGTCTGTCCATCCTTCCCTCTTTTATTCCTAAATTCAGGTCTACCTTGATACAGATCTGACCAATACTACCCTATCAACTCCCCCCCCCCAAAAAAAGGGTCAAGGTAGAGCTGTAGGACATGCGGGCCCTTGGTAATAAATGAGGTCCCACGCCCTTTAGTGCTTCTCGTACTGGTATGGATCCCAAGGGATACATTAAACTACCAGGGCTAATTATTGGCATTTAGTGGTGTCGCACGCTCCCAAACGGTTACTGTACCACCACGTCCTTCCAAGTACTGCCTCGTCAGCCCTAGTCTAGAGTCCCAGCCATTCCCACTCACCTCCTAGGGGACTGTTCACCTGTCTGCATTAAATGCGTAAATCCCATCAAATCCTACCTTTCTTGGTTTTCGTATTTTGAAATCATTCACTTTGCCTTTTATTCCCGCTGATTTATTTTCACTTTTTACTTTCAGTTTCCTCCTTTCTTTTTTCTCAAGTTTTCGCAACTCCGTCTTTCTCAATACTCCGGCGACCATCTCCTTATCACTTCTCCACTATTCCGACGATCCTTACCAATCAGGTACCCTTCTTCACCCTTGCCCTTTGAATTTTGATAATGTCATCCCCCCCCAGAAATTAGGGTTACTCCGTCTTCGCCTTCCACCCTTCCTGTGGTGGCGGCGCCTCTCCTTCCTCCACCGCCTGTGATCTCAGAGGCGGTGGAAGTTCTTTCCTCCTCCACATCCACTATCCAAGAGGGAGCCGAGATTTTGCCCTCTTCCTCACCGGACCCTCCGGAAATAGCATTGGCCCTCTCACCATCGCCTAATACTCCGGCGACGATCATCACCTCTTCCTCAGAGGGTGTAATATATCCTCCGCCACCTCCAGATTATCCTAAAATTACCTCCACCCTCAACCAAAATTCAGTAGACGAGATTAAGTATTTAGAGACCCTTATGATCCGTATGCCCCTCCGGCTTGCACCTTGGCCTGCCAAGCTCCGGCAGGCAGAGTGACCTTCTATGTAGACCAATTCCAGGCAGGCCTGCGTCTGCCTATTCATCCCATGATGCTAGAGATTGCTAACATGTATAAAATCCCTATTTTTCAATTTTCTCCCAACTCTTTCCGAATCATGGCCTGTTATAATCTGGCCATGCGCTACACGGGCCAGGACCCGGCGGCTCTGGTCTTTTACCAGCTCTTCCTAGCGAAAAGCCTCCCTCCTGACATTTTCTATCTAGCTGCCAGGCCTGGGGTCCATTTCATTCACAAACTTACGACCTCCAATAAGGCCTGGCGCAAAAAATTCTTCTTTGTTCACTGCGAGGGGGACTGGGGATTCGACCCCACCCCTATTGATACTTTGCCCTCTTACCCGCCTTTGACCGCGGCGGCCAGGCCTTCTCGCATTTAGAAAATCGTGGTGATTCTGAATGCGAATCCCAATAATGTGAATGACCTCCTCACTCCTTCGGTTTGAAAGACTTTTAATGAGACCTGTGCCACCTGAGATTGGTAAAAAGGGCTCCTTTATTATTACTGTGTCATACTCCAATGTTTTATGTGTCTAACTCTCTTGTCTTTCCTTTTCAGAAAAAATGATGCAATTGCTGTTTGAGGCCACTGACAGAGAAGGCGCCGCCACTGACTCAGCGGCGCCAGCCCAGGAGGTGAGTGCCCCCACTGCTCCTCGGGCCCAGAGTTCTCTTCTGGCCGCACCATCCTTGCGGCCGCGACCGGTAAGGCAAGTTATCTCCGATTCAGGGGAGGATGACATGCCTCTCACAAAGAGGCCTCGATCTTGCCGAGGTCGGGGTGTGGTTATCTCGGGCAATCCTGCCCCCGTGCCTGCCATAGCTCCCGCAGCACCTACGGTGCGCAGCTCTGGCCCTCCCCGGCGGACCTCAGTTCTCAACTGCTCCAGGGATGTGGTTGTCCGCCACGTGAGCGGCCAATGTTCCCCCGAGGACCTGCGAGTTCTGGAGCAGATGAGTGACAGGGAGTTTTTGGAGTCTTGGTGTCAAGATGAGGCTAGGGTAAGCAAGCCGGCCTTTTCTTTCCTTTCTTTCTTTCTTTGTCGCATCTTTTCGAATTTTTGTCAACTTTCTGATTTACTTTCAGGCTGAGGCGAAGAGAGCCCTTTTGGACATTAGGGCGACTCGGTCTCTGGGTCAAGTCACCTTGGTTAAGGAGGTCGAAGACCTTAAGGAAAAGATTCAGTGCCTACGAGCCCTATCTAAGGACAAGATAAAAGAGGCAAAGAAGCTGCAAGAGGAGGTGGACGGGCTGAAGAAGGCCCAGAAAAAGATGATAGAAATAGCTCGGGCGGAGGCTCGAGACGAGGGCATTGCTGAAGCGAGGAGCTTAGCCGACGAGGCTCTTGTTAAGGCCAAGAGCGAGTGGAAGGCAGAGTTTCTCAATTCGGAAGAAGGCCTGATCCTAGTTCAAGTGGCCCGGGACAAGACTAAGAAGGCCTTTCTGGGATCCAAGGATCTTTTCTCCTTGCTCTTCCCCGAACCCATGGTATATTACAACTACGGTTTGGATGAGCAGGCTAAATGGATCAAGGATAATCCCGACACTCCCTTCAATCGGAAGACGCCATTGAAAAGCCCCCCTGAGCCGACCTCCTTCTCCTATGACCTTGCCAAGGATTGCCTCCATATGCTTGGGCCAGTGGAGTTTGCCGAGCACATCCATGCCGTTTTGCATTCTTCCGCACCTGATCAGGTTCAGGCTCAGCCAGACCTGACACTTTCTGTAATTCCTCCGACTTCATCTCCCTCCCTAACCTTTGCAGGTCTGGGTGAGCTGCTCGGGGGTGCCTCTCCAGGAGGCCTGTCGGAGGGTGTGGTAGAGCAACTACCAGCAGAGCTGTGGTGAGACATGGAGGTCGAGCCCTGAGCTGTATAGGTTTTTGTTTTTTCAGCAGACCTGTAGGATGCCTGTGTGGCTGGTCTGTCTGTATTTTTGCTTTGAGAGATTGTAATTCCAGAAAATTTTAAATCTTATTTAAAGAATGTCCCCTTTTTCGTTTTCTTTTTGTCATGTAATGACTTTTGCGCTGCTTAGGACTTCCTTTATATCCGGAAACCCTAGTACTTGTTGATTCTTGTCACGTGCCTGCCCTTTTTTTAATTTCATGTTTGCATTTCCATAATTTCCCAAACTTGTGCCTGCATTCTTATAAAATTTTCTCTTTCTGCTATGGCTTCCTCTCCTCTTCTTCAAGAAATTGATACCATCAAAAGGAAGAACATTGCTATGGTCGTCGAGAAATTCAAGCTTTCCGACCAACTGACTCTGCTGAAAGAGAAAGTCGGCTACCTCTATCGCTTGCTGGAGAGGAAGAGGCAGAAAAAGCGCCACTATAAGAAGGAATGGTCTGAGCTCCGCCAGATCCATCGCCAGATGCAAGAGGAAAAGGAAGATTTGATCGAGTCCGTGAATCGTCTCACCGTTGCCGCTGGCGAAGCTCACGCCCTTGCCGAGCGGTCTGACAGGTATTGCCGCCGCTTGCACGAGACTGAGCGCGAACTCTGGCGGGTTCGCCGTGCCCTGGGCTCGGACCGGAGATCTTCCCCGTGATAGATCCTTTTCTTTCTGGAATTTTTGTAATCAAAAATGCTAACCTTCATGGGTGTGCATCAGCTTTTGTACTTCTTTAATATTTGGTGAACTGGAAATATATTTTGGGTATCTTCAATTGTGTCCCTTCTTTAATTTCTGAATTCTTATGTTGCTGAGACTTTCCTGGAGGTTTTCCAGTTTTACTCAAATCTGTTTGAAGCTTTTCGCAGCTTTCTTCTTCACGGACCTGAGTCCATCAATTAGATCTGGCTCTTATTTGCAGACTGCTGTAAAATACCTGTTTAGGCAAGTTAGAACATTTTAAAATTCATATTTTCTTGAGAAAATCGTAGATGTTTGTTACGACCAATTCTGGTTTGCAGTGATTGCTAGGTTAGCCAGAGTGGGGACATCCACTCCCAGCACATCTTATCAAGTCAGGAAAATTACAGGCAGTCGCCCTTGGTCAGACCTAGCCCAAACCCATAATCAGGTTGAGTAAGATTTAGGACATTCGTCCTTTTAGCCAGGTCTGGCTTAGGCATCAATCAGATCGGGTAGAATCTAGGACATCTATCCCTAGCCAATCCTGGCTTACCCGACAATCAGGTCAGGCCAAATTTCAGGACATCCGTCCTTAGCCAATCCTGGCTTAACCGATAATCAGGTCGGGCAAAATTTTAGGACATCCGTCCTTAGCCAATCTTGGCTTAACCGATAATCAGGTCTGGCAGAATTTCAGGACATCCGTCCTTAGCCAATCCTGGCCTAACTGACAATCAGGTCGGGCCAAATTTTAGGACATCCGTCCTTAGCCAATCCTGGCCTAACCGACAATCAGGTCGGGCCAAATTTTAGGACATCCGTCCTTAGCCAATCCTGGCTTAACCGACAATCGGGTCGGGCAAAATTTCAGGATATCCGTCCTTAGCCAATCCTGGCCTAGCCGACAATCAGGTCGGGCCAAATTTTAGGACATCCGTCCTTAGCCAATCCTGGCTTAACCGACAATCAGGTCGGGCAAAATTTCAGGACATCCGTCCTTAGCCAATCCTGGCTTAACCGACAATCAGGTCGGGCAAAATTTCAGGACATCCATTCTTAGCCAATCCTGGCCTAGTCGACAATCAGGTCGGGCCAAATTTTAGGACATCCATCCTTAGCCAATCCTGGCTTAACCGACAATCAGGTCAGGCAAAATTTCAGGACATCCGTCCTTAGCCAATCCTGGCTTGATGGTAAAAACATTAGTGATCTGGCAAAGATAAACCTCCGGTTTTCATTTCATAAAAAAACGTTAAAGATTACAATTACGTATAAAACTTTCGCAGATTAACAATATTCCAAGCACGAGGGATTGCTGTGCCGTCCAGCTCTTCTAGTTTGTAAGTGCCTCCGGGTAAGGTCTGAATGACTCGAAGCGGCTCTTGCCAAGATGCCTCCAACTTTCCTTTTGTCTTTCCCAGGTCAGCTCTTCTTAAGACCAGACCTCCTACTCGGAATTGCCTCTTGATCACAGATTTGTCATATGTGGCCTTTACTCTCCCCCTGATATACTCCATTCTTACTACAGCCTGTTCTCTTTTTTCCTCAATTAAATCTAAAGCGTCTTGCCTTAATAGCTCATTCTACTCTTCATTGAAATTCTGGACCCGGTGTGTTTCTAGGCTGACCTCTACAGGTACCACATCGTCCATGCCGTACACAAGGCTAAAGGGGGTTTCACCTGTACTTTCCTTTGTATTTGTGCGATACGCCCAAAGTACTGCATTCAGCTCTTCCACCCATTTGCCTCCAGACCTTTCTAAGCGTGACTTAAGCCCTTTGACGAGAATGCGGTTAGTTACTTTGACTTGACCGTTCGCTTGCGGATGATATACAGACGTGAAATGTTGTCGGATATTCATCTTGACACACCAGGCTTTTATCTTGGCTCCCATAAATTGGGTTCCATTATCTGATATTAATATCCTTGGCACGCCAAAGCGACAGACCACATTCTTCCAAATGAATCCCATCACTGCCTCCTCCGTTATCCTGGCGAGGGCCTCTGCCTCGACCCATTAACTAAAGTAATCTATGGCTACAATTAAAAACCTTTTTTGGGCCGGGGCCATCGGGAATGGGCCGACTAGATCAATCCCCCATTTGGCGAAGAGTCAGGGGGAACTCATTGTTATTAACTCCTCCGCTGGTTGGTGGATCAACGGAGCCATCTTCTGGCACTTTTCACATTTTCTAACAAAGGCCTCCGCCTCTTTCCTCAGAGAAGGCCAGAAGTAGCCAGCTCTTAATACTTTGCTAGACAGAGCTCTGGCTCCCATGTGATTTTCACAACACCCCTCATGGACTTCTCTAAGGATTTGGGAGCCTAGGCATCGCAACAAAGGTCTTCCAAACCCGCGCCGAAATAGAACTCCTCCGATCAAACAAAAACGGGCGGATCTAATTCTTACCTTAGCTCTTTCTCTTTGATCCTCCGGCAGTTCTTCATGTTGTAAGTAAGCTGTAATAGGGGAACGCCAATCATCAACTGCATACACCGAACAGACCTGTTCAGCACCGAACTCCACCTCTACTCTGAGTAACGTTATCGTTCTCTTGTCACAACCTGTGGCCGAGCTGGCTAACCTTGCTAAGTAATCAGCTCTGTCATTCTCTTCCCGAGAAATCTGTAGTATTGTACAGCTCTTCATGCCCTTAACCAACTCTCTAAATTTAACCAGATACTTCTGCATGTTTTCCTCCCTGGTTTCAAACTCACCACTGATCTGTTTACAAACCAGCCGAGAATCCACCCTGGCACATACCATCTCTGCTCCTAGGTCTTTTTCCATTTTGATTCCATGAAAGAGGGCATTGTATTCAGCGGCATTATTAGAAAGTGCATGATTCAAGCGTACAGCAAACTCGGTCAACACACCAGCTGGATCTATCAAGACGATTCTGACTCCACAGCCCTGATTACAGACCGAGCCATCTGTAAAGATGGTCCATTCTTTCAGTGCTCCAGGAGGACCAGCCATTTCCTGCACAAAATCAGCTAAGGCCTGGGCTTTTATTATTGTCCTCACCTCAAATGTAACGTCAAACTCGCTGAGCTCTATTATCCACTTGACTAATCGCCCAGATGCCTCGGGTTTGTCCATTATGGCCTTCAATGGGAGGTTAGTTCGCACGATTATTCCATGAGAAAGAAAATACGGCCGTAACTTACGAGCAGTCCCGATCAATGCCAGCATCGCCTTCTCTACCTCGACGTATCTGGTCTCTGCTGCGTGCAAGACCTTGCTCCAGAAGTATACCAGTCTCTGTGTTTTACCTTCCTCTCTGATTAAAATAGAGCTGACCGCCTGCTCTCCTACAGACAAGTATAGGATCAATGGCTCTCCCTGGACAGGGTTCGTAAGCAGATTCATATTGGCCAAATGCTCCTTCAACAATTTGAGTGCCTCTTCGCACTCATCATTCCATTGGAATTTTACCTTCTTCCTTAGAGCTTGAAAAAATGGCAAGCTTTTCTCGGCAGACCTAGAAACAAATCTACTCAGGGCGTTAATTCGCCCGGCTAAGCGCTGCATTTCTTTTACGTTCCTAGGCGCCTGCATTTCCACAATTGCTCTGACCTTCTCTGGGTTTGCCTCAATACCCTTCTCTGTGACCATGTAACCCAAAAATTTACCAGCTCTAACCCCGAATGCGCATTTCTTGGGGTTAAGCTTCATCTTATAACGTCTCAGGGTGGCGAAGGTCTCACGCAGGTCTTCCACATGCGACGCTGCTTTTATGCTTTTAACCAACATGTCATCAACGTATACTTCCATATTTCGCCCGAGTTGGTTTTTAAACATCTTATCAACCAAGCGCTGATAAGTGGCCCCTGCATTCTTCAAACCAAAAGGCATCACCACATAGCAATATGTACCCTTCGGGGTAATAAAACTTACCCGCTTCCAATCATCCTTTGCTAGTCTGATCTGGTGATACCCCTGGGATGCATCCATCATACTCAAGAGCTCACATCCGGCGGTAGAATCGACAAGCTGGTCTATTCTAGGCAAGGGGTAATGATCCTTTGGGCAAGCACGGTTGAGATCTCTAAAGTCGATACACATGCGCCAATCATCCTGAGTTTTTGGAACCAAGACAGCGTTGGAAAGCCATTCCGGGAATTGTATTTCCTGGATATGCTTGGCTTTGAGAAATTTTTCTACCTCAGCCTCTATGACGGCCTCCTTCTCAGGCCCAAAATTGTGCTTCTTCTATTTTACCGGCCTCGCATCCGAACTGATGTTTAGGTGGTGCTCTGATACCTCCGGATCAATCCCTATCAGGTCTTGAGGGGACCAGGCAAATACGTCAGAGCTGTTTCTCAACAGTGCCACCAGATCTGTCAAAACTTCCGGGCTGAGAGTCGTTCCTACCCGAAGGACCCGACTCTCATCCCCTGGGATTATCTCGACCATCATCAATCCCTCCTCTCTCCCAGACAGATCTATTTTTGGCGGCTCTATTCTAGCTCTCTTGCTCTGCCTTTCATCCTCAGCGTTTCTCTTGATGCATTCAATATATGTTTGCCGCGAAGCATATTGGTCACCTCTGACTTCTCCCGTTCCGTCCTCTGCCGGGAATTTCGTTTTCATGTGGAAGACAGATATAAAAGCGTGGAACTGGCTCAAGGATGGCCGACCGAGCATCACGTTATAGGAAGATGGGGCATCCACTACCAAGAAACGTACTGCTCTGGTTACCCTATAGGGTTCCTCCCCCAGCGTTACCAAAAGCTTCACTGCGCCCAAGGGTTTCAGGGCACCCACTGCAAACCCAACCAGCGAAGTTGTCACCTCCTCGAGTTCTACATTCAATTTTAATTGTCAAAAACAGTCATGAAATAATATGTTCGCAGAGCTTCCTGTGTCCACGAAAACTCTCCGCACGTTGTAGTTGGCAATTGTGGCCGTTATGACCAAAGCGTCCATATGCGGGGACAGAATACCGTCACAGTCTTCTGAACCAAAGTAAATATTTGGCGCCGACGCCAATTGTCCAACCTCCCGAGACGTCCGCATTAAGTCCCTGGCAGCTCGGACGTAGCTGTGCTGGGCTCTCCTGGAGTGCTCGTCCAACTCACCCCCAGTTATCATTTGTGTTTCCCCATCTACAACCTGAGCCTGGTCAGATCTCCTCAATCCAGTCCGCACTCTGTCCTGGACACCCGCTCGATCTCCCCTGCCTTGTGAAAAATGGTCGTAACTCTTGTTGCCAGATCTGATCTCATCTCTTCTTATGCGGACATACTCTTTCAGGTGTCCAGCCTGGACCATCCTTTCCAATTCGTCCTTCAGATGGGTACATTGATCAGTATCATGCCCGTACTCGTTGTGGAAGCGGCAAAAGCGATCAGACCTTTCCCTCTTAGGCCTCTGTGAGTAGGTTTTTGGCCATTTCAGGTCTGGATTCTTTTCTATTGCCTGCAGGATCTCACCCTGCGGGTTTGCTAAAGGAGTATATTTATCAAAGCGAGGTCTCCCTCCAGACAGGTCTGGCCGCAGGTTTTTAACGGCTCCTCTTTCTTCTCGGTCACTTCTCTCTCTTATCTTTTCCCCTTCATCCTTAATCCTCAATGCCTCTTCCAAATGAATATATTTCTCAACCCATTCCAAGAGCTCGCCAAACTTCAGAGCAGGCTTGACAACCAGCGATTGGAAGAATTCACCTCTTCTCATGCCCTGCGCCAGAGCATTCACCAACAGCTCCTCCGACGTGGAGGCACCTCCAGTTTAGCATTAGTGAAACGATTAATATAAGCACGCAGACTCTCCCCTTCCTTCTGCTTAAGGCTAAACAATTCCAGAGGCATCTTCTGGTATTTCCTGCAGCTTGTAAACTGGTGCAAGAAAAGCCGAACTACACTCTTCAAAATTACTAATAGAACGAGGCGGCAACTGGCTAAACCAGGGCTGTGCTGATTTGGTAAAAGTCATTGGGAAGACCCGTCACATAACAGCGTCTGAAAATTTATGCAGGGCTGCCGCGATCTCGAAGCGACTGAGATGGTCCCACGGGTCCGTGGTTCCATTGTACTCAAATCCTAGGGAGCGATATGAAGCCGACACATCATCTCGCATGACTTCCTCAGTAAACGGCGTACCTCTTTTCGCCGGAATCACATCGCCAGTCGCCATTTTCCTCTTAAACTCCCTCACCGCTTTTTGCAAGCTCTGCATCTGTTCCATCAGACCCGGATTGGTCTGGCTTGACGTTTCACCATCAGAAGTAGAGAAATGCTCGTCTCTATCCTGAGGAGGTGCCCGCTTCGCCCGCTGGTTGCGTAGCGGCTCAGTATCCGCCCCCGGGACCGTCCGATCTGGCCGTTCGTCGGATGGTGGTGTTGACATTTCTGCGAATTTTTTCTCTACAGCTGTTTCCACTACTTTGCCGATGAGATCAGACAGCTGCCGGAGAAGGGTATCGTTGAACAATCCTTCCACGGCAGGCGTCGCTTCGCCAGAGGGAGGCGGAACAGTACCCGGCCTAGCCGCAGTTGACGGCTCTGCATCCGCAGGTATCGCCGTTGACGTTTCTGTTGTCTGCGGCATGCCCCACGGCATGGCGGATTTGGGGGTTCTGCCAAGCTCTCCAACCAAATTCCTGCGTAACCCGTCGGAAGCCATGGAAAAAAGGAGCTCACGCCTTAGCCCAGATTTCCCACAGACGGCGCCAATTTGTTCCAGCCCAGAAAAGTGAACAACCCTGCAACACCCAGAAACCCAGAACCTTCTGAATCTGCACCACAAGACAGGTTAGAAAGGACCACCGGGAGTTTTCTATTGGAAACCTCTCCGATACTTAAGTCAGTAAGCGTTGAGGTGTATTCCAGAAAATAATAAGGGATGCTTGAGAAAAACATACCTCTCTCTATCCCCAGGCTGAGATATTTATAGCTTCTCCTTGTGGGGACCCCAGCCGGGATCCCAGGAGCACGTGCCGCGAATCATGGGCCGTTTTGGGGAACAGATTCTGAACAAGTGGTCCCACTTGTTCCTTCTCAAGTAAGCGGGAGGCCAGGTCTGACCAAACCAGCTCTGCTTTTATTATTCTCAAGATTGCCCTGCCAAGTGCACTTCTCAAATGGGCAGTCCAATTTCCTTATCTAAAGTGGCCAGCTCTTCTCTAAGTCAGGTCTGACTTAGAATATCTAAGATTTCCCCACTGGGGACCCTTCTCCGAGATCTCGGGAACAAGGCCCGCAAATTAAGGATCATCCAGGTAACTAATTCTGACACATGGTCCCCATTTACCTTTTCCTTCCCAAGCAACCAGATCTGTCCAATCCTTCCCTCTTTTATTCCTAAATTCAGGTCTACCTTGATACAGATCTGACCAATACTACCCTATCAGTCAATAACAAATTTAACTTCTATTTATGCTTCGATTGATTTTAAATTTTTATATTTTGTTTATGCTTAGAATGTTCTTTTTGCGGTTTGGGCTATAAAATAGTGTTTTGGATTTGTACCAACCTATCTTGAAGTGGTCAATGTTTCTGTTTTTTTTATACTGATGGGTTTCTGTAGATTTATAGGTGTAGGAACATCTTCGACATGTTGATTGTAAAAAACCCATCTTAATCATCCAGATATGCATTGAGATTGATATATTATGTTGAACTTAATTTTTTATGTATTACTCTTCACTTAACGTTGTGAAATAAGTTTTACTTTCCCGACCTAATTGTTGTTCTTTGTTCGATTCTTGTCAAATCAAAAGTCTATACCCGTGCCTTAATGACTAACAATTGCAGGTARTATGGGGAAAAATCTYAATGGTTGACRCAGAAAGGCGRCTYCTAGGAAATKCWCTTAAAGATCCTTCCTKGGMTGCAGYTGCATACCACTCCATGATTTTGAATATGTTTACAACTATCTCATGGATGCCCAAGTTGTTTCTGATAGCATCACTGGTGATCATGTCCTCTCTGCTGCTTATGCCCACGAGATGCCCCACTTCGGCCTTGAAGTTGGTCTAACCAACTATGCCGCTGCCTATTGCACTGGGCTTCTTTTGGCTCACCGGGTCTTGAAAAAGCTTGAGATGGCCGATGAGTATGAACGAAATGTTGAGACCACCGGAGAGGATTACTCTGTTGAACCAGGTGAAACCAGGAGGCCTTTCTGTGCACTCCTTCATGTTGGTCTTTTGAAAACCACAACTGGCAACCGTGTTTTTGGTGCTCTAAAGGTATAACCCAGGCTTGGCAAAGAATTTAATTTTGTTCTGTACAATATATTGAAACCTGATTTTGTACGTATAACAAAATATGATTTGATTATTATGCTCAACCTTCACAAGGAATTTAATTTTGTTATGTATAAGATAATGTAACATTTGATTTTGCTCTTGAATCAAATATGATTTTTGGATTATCTTGTGTGAATGTTTAATTAATTATTCTTTTTTTGTATTTGATTATCAATTTTCTTTTTCTGTGTTGTTAATTGTTGTATTTGTTGCTGTGGTTATTATTAAGTTTACATGTTAGCATGATTTGAGTATAATATTTAGTTTTGGACATTCTGTTAAATTGTTATTTTGATGATGCAAACAGGGAGCTCTAGATGGCGGTCTGTTGATGCTTACATGAATACTCTTATTGAAGATGAGACTGAGAAGTATCAGACTGTGTTTAGCCAGTATATCAAAAAGGGTATTGAGGCAGATAATATCTCAAGAAGAAAATATCTCATTTAGTTTGCACATTTTTTGTTCATATGGTTGATAAGTGCATAAAAATAATCAAATATGATAAAAATTAATGAATAGCACTAATTATTTTTTCCCCATCATCACATATTCAGTATGAAATATTTTATGTATAACCAGCTAGGCCTGCACTATTTTTACCTTCTCAATTCCCAATTTATTAGTTAATAACTTAAAAAAACAGATTACTAGAATAACTAATAAGTATGAAACAACAGTTTATTCTCAAAATCTAATTTAGTATAAATTAAAACAAAATGAAGCTATAGGGTGATACAAAATGCATCCTAAAATCTGAACTAGGATAAGTTAAAAGAAAATGTAGATACAGGGTGAGTTGCAAGATTACTCATATTATTGAACAACAAAAATAAGGTGGCATGGACACAAGCTTATATATGTGTGTAAAGCAACAAAAATCCTTCAATTATTCAAAAAAAATCTCAAACCTCCTTCGTTTTCTCAAATTTCTGGTATGGTTTTTCTCATATTACATGTTGATATATCAATTTCAAACTGCCCGTCGAAGCAAAGTGTTGAATATAAAACATCTTTACTTATTTCCATCACCAGCTTAACATTTGTATGGTAATTACAAAAGGCACCCCTAAAGTTTAGTCTAATTAAAAAAATCATTTTTCTTTTAAATAACAAATAACCCCTTGAATTTTACCTTACAAATGATCCCTTCTTATCCCCTTTTTAGGGTGAACTATTGTAACATTATAATAAATATCAAGGGTTTATTCGTAATTCTCAAAGATAAATGGATTTTTTTTTTGTAATTAAACCAAACCTCCGAGGAGGTTTTTTTTATATTTGTTTTGTGATTTCTGACATCAGTATTAAATTTATATCTCACTTTTTGTCGTAGATTTAATATGTTTTAATGATAATCACAAAGGTACGCCTAAAGCTAAGGCCCTGTTTGGTAAACAGCATATTGAGCCAAAATTAGTGGATTTGACTCAATTGAGAGGATTGACCAGTCAAATCCTCTAATTGATATGTTTGGTAAACAGAGGTTACAATTAGCTTTTTGGGTCCAAAAAGCTAATATTGAAAAAGCTCCATATAGGAGCTTTTTGAGACTAGCGGTTTTAAAAATAAATTGACATGACAATTTTATCCTCAAATCACCAAAAAAA
Organism: Phtheirospermum japonicum; assembly: GCA_014905375.1. Classification (NCBI taxonomy): domain Eukaryota; kingdom Viridiplantae; phylum Streptophyta; class Magnoliopsida; order Lamiales; family Orobanchaceae; genus Phtheirospermum; species Phtheirospermum japonicum. Next base: position 967,655 of record BMAC01000200.1, read on the forward strand.
GAATTATTAATTTACATGCAAAATTATTTACAATTAAATAATAGTAATAATTATCCAAATTAAATTTAATATATTAAAATTTTACGACTCAAGAAATTTTTATAAATAATAATTTTTAAATAATGATTATTTTTTTCTGTAAAAGTTACTTTAATTATTCAATTATTATAAATTTATGTTATTAATAAAGAAATACTCAAAAATAAATTGTGTGAATAGCTCGTTTTAGTCATTTTACCCAATCAAACAGTTATCAGCTCTCAAATATTTACCAAACACTTTTATACAAACTGCTAATACAATCAGCTAGTCAAATTAGCTAATGCAATCAGCTATCCGCTAACAGCTAATGCAATCAGTTATAAGCTATCCGCTAATGGCCAAACAGGGCCTAAGTCTAATTATAAAAATTTTCACTTATCTTTAAAAGTTATAGATAACCTCTTGAGGTTTGTAGTTACCTTGAAAATCTCCCCTCATATCCACTTTTTGGAGTTATTTGTAATTTTCAAAGATAAATTGACTTTTTTGTAATTAAAATACGGTATTTTTTATTATTATTTAATTTTTCCCTATTTATTATATTGTGATACCTGGCATCAGTTTATCATTTATGATTTACCGTTTTGTCATTAGTTCTTTAGTGAGTTTTTAAACTTAATTATTTTTAAATTATTTGTTTCCTATAATAATTGCAATTCTTCAGCGAGTTTTTAATCTTAATTTGTAGGTGGCTTCTATTTTATTTTATTTTTCATTTAAACTAATCCAATCTAATTCAGCGGGGTAATCCTTTTTTTTTTCAAATCTGATATGCACTGCGTATGGTTCTTAATGATTGATTGAACAATATTTTTATTTCGTAATTTTGATTTATGCCAAATTAATAATATGCTTTTTGGTTGTATAAACTGCATAACTTTTTTTTTTGTGTGTGTAAATATGCACTCAAAAACCGTTTAATAAACAGTTTGCTTCTCACGCGTGTGAGTCTTGAGAAGTGGTAGTACAAGTTTAAACGCTTCGTCCAACTCCCAAAACTCTTTCTTCAAGTACGTAACTGAGATTTATATTACCATACAAGGTCAAAATATGACTATACGTCAAGATTTTATATTTTTATAGTTATCACAAACTTTCAAAAGTGTCATTTTATAACTTCCGTCCAACACGCAAGTCATCTTTATTTCACAATATTGATAGTTAAAGACGTAAAGAGTTGAAGACTTTTTGTTGCAACGAAAATTATATCATTGTAAATAAGACGCCCAATGTAGCTTAAACATAAAATTTTCAGAATTGAAAAGTGAACAACATTTTTTTTTAATAATTCACATTCTTAATCTCTTTTTTCTTTTTGATAAATATTACTTATTTTTTTGCATTTCTTATATTTTGCCCGCGAAAATCGCGGGTTTTACACTAGTTTAATAAATATCTTTAATCTCATTAATACTCATTTAACTTGACCCTATAGATTTTAACTTCCTATTTAATCCAACCACTATATACTCCTACATTTAAATATTTTCTTCCATATACTCTAGTGAAAGTATTAACTTCCTATTTAGTCCAACCACTATATAAAAGTACTACTTTATCCTTCTAACCAATATTTCTTTCCTTTCAATTTTCTTTTTCTTTCATACATAATTCAACTAAAATTCATACTATTTCATATTAATTTGATACTATAAATATTTTATAAAAATATTTTGGAATTCCATACTACATCTTAAAATATCAACATTGCTATATTTTCGGAATTCCATACTTCATAATTTTTAAAAATTACATACTACTATGCATAAATTGCACACTATTTCACAAAATTTTCGGAAAATTGCAAACTAATTTGCATAAATTGCATACTACTTCACAAAATTTTTGGAAAATTACAAACTACTTTGCATAATTTTGGGAAAATTACATACTACTTTGCATCATTTTTGAGAAATTACATACTACTTTGCATAATTTTTTGAGAAATTAGGTACTACTTTGCATAAATTGCATACTACTTTATAAAATTTTTGGAAAATTTCAAACTACTTTGCATAAATTGAATATTATTTCACAAAATTTTTGGAAAATTACAAACTACTTTGCACGATTTTGGGAAAATTACATACTACTTTGCCAAAACCTAATGGGTTTGGTTTGAAATATTATTTTATAATTCCTCTTATTTGATGGATTAATTACAAGCTACACCTTTGTGTTCATTATAATTAGAAAAAAGAAAAAGAATAAAAAATAGCCATCTATGGCAAATCAAGATGCTGCAAAATCCGTGAGTTCCCGAACATGAACTCCAAACAAAGCACTCATCTCCACCGATCCAAATAATAATAGATCGGGAATAAAAATCGGCAAAGAAGGAGCCGTCATCTCCCTCTTGATGCTGGAGCCTCTCTCGTAATCCGCCTCCACCAAAACCATAGATCTACACCGAGTAAACAAAACACTCAAAGCCAATGTTTCTTGCTGTAATTTCCAAATCTAGAAGAGGCATTTTTCTTTTTCAAATCTTGGTCCTTTTTTCGATTTGATGTTAATTAGATTGGCGGTGTGTGTGAAAGAGAGAAAGAGAAAGTGGGGAAGAAGAGAGTGAGGGCGGCGATGGGTGGCGAGATGGCAGGGAATTTGCCACCGCTGCCTGTATGTGTGAAAGAGGAGGAGAAACTCCATCCATTTGTTCATCTTGTTTTTTTTTGGTAGAACAATGAATGAGGATCTTGGTTTAATTTGATATAAAAATGTGTTTGTGTGTAATATATATATATATATATATGTTGTAAAACTAGAGAAAATGAGAGGAGAGTGAGAGAATGATAGAAAAGAGTGATCAAAAGGTGTATTTTATTATGAGGACTAGAGTCCCTTTTATAGGTACAAGATTAGGGTATAGGGGTAGGATGGTCATTAATATAATATATAATTAAGGTAATTAATTAATTACAACACTCCCCCTTGAATGACCTTAAAATGCTGCCTCGTTAAAACCTTGTCAGGAAAACCCAATGGGACAAAACCTGGTCGAAGGAAAAAGAGTACAGCCCTACTGATGGGGCAATAAGTTGATCAGACCTAATTTGGGGTAGATCTGATTCATAAGATCTGGAGTAGTACGAAGAGAGACAAGAGCGGCTTTGCTTGAGTAAAGGTCTGGCCAGACTTGTTGGGAAAATAGGATACCGGAAAAGATGGGAACAGCTCTCCCTATTTCTTGGGCTGAAGGGGCGCTCTACCGGAAAAGAAAGGAGGAAGACCTATTTTCCCGACTCTCGATAAGGAGACAAGTGGGACCACTTGTCAGAATTGGTTGCATAACGACCCGTGATCCGCGGGGTGTGCTCGTAGGATCCCGGCTGGGGTCCCCACTAGGAAAATCTATAAGTATCTCAGCTTCAAAGTTGAGAGGGGTAAGTCATTCTTTGGAGCATTCTTGCTTTCTTTCTGGAAAACACCTCAACGCTTACTAACTTAAGCATCGGAGAGGTTTCCACCGAAAAACCACCGGTGGTCCTTTCTAACCTTTGTTTGTGGTGTAGGTTTTGGAAGCTCTTGGGTTTTCAAGTGTTATTCAGGTGGCTCACTATTTCAGGTCGAAACACCTACTCCCCCTAAAAATCATCACTGTAGATCTTTGAGGATGCATGTCAATCTTGTTTACCAATCTTCTAAACGATGATGATGGCAATGCTTTCATGAATAAGTCCACCAAATTATCATATGAGCGAATTTGTTGGATATCGATATCGCCATTCTTTGGAGATCTTGTGTGTAGAAGTTCGAGAGAGACATATCTTGTCTCGTCACCTTTTATGTAATCACATATGAGTTGTATCATGTGCGAAATATTTATTTTCACACTCATAGTGTTCAAATGTTGTCTCATTAAAACCTTGCAAGAAAAATCTTGTTGGACAAAAAACTTATCGAAGGAAAAAGAGTACAGCTACTCCCCGTGACTTCAATAGGTAGTAGTTCTCGAGTCTATCATCTATCTTTATTCAAACTTTAAAATATAATAAGATTATAAACTCTTCATGAGTTCTATACCATATTTTGATATTTATACATCATTGTTATCTAAAGAATATGCCTCTGATTCGAACTTTTGTGTTCCTACTTTATAAATATTTGTCAATTATTCAAAAGCTCGCTCGCAAGAGTACGAGTTCGCATGTAGGTTGGTAAATTGAATCGAGTCGATCTCTCGAGGAAAACTAGGCTCGGAAGTTCCTTTTGTGTTTGTTTGTTTACGAATACGAAATAAAAATAAAATTCTAACCTAAACACATAAAAGCAATAAATTGATCTAAATGAAGAATAATGAAATTCAAGGGTTTTGAAAAGATTTAGAAAACTAGGGCTCTAGAGCTTCGAATCGTTTCCACGATCTCTTGGAAAAAACCCAATTGATGGTTCACGACGATACTAGGCTCTAGACCCGTTAGATCTAGCCAATCAATCTCATCAATATCATCATAATAACTTCATCACAATCATCAATCCAAAATCACCAAGATCATACAATTCATCATACAAGTTTGGGGGTTTGTTTGAATATTGAATTATTCTAAATTAAACTATCAAGCAAGAATTTAAAAGCATAAGAACTACATAAACTAAATTAAAACAAAAAGAATTAAAGACTTACTAATTAAACTATGACGAAAGTTGCAGCGTTCCGAAAGCGAATCTTGAATCTAAATTATCTAAACTATCTAAGAACTAATCTAATTTATTCTAAATCTAAGAATTTAAAACTAAGAATTATGAAAAGAAACTAAGAAATCGAAGGGCACTCGTTGGGGTTGTCAGCCCCTAAGAGGCCTCAAAAACCCTAGGAATAATGTGTATTTTCGAATGTGAGGGGTGGGGGGTATTTATAGGTGTAGGTGGCTTAGAAAAGGGGTCAAAATTAGAGTTTCCGCCCCTTCAAGGACGTTCTGCACTTTTCATACCAGTTGAGCCCAGAAAAGACCCTTCTAAAAGGCCCAGAATCAGGAGGTGCAGCCAGCCCAGCTTCCATACCGGTTGGGCGCAGAGACATCCCTTCTAGAAGACCCAAAACTGTCATTTCTTCAACAATTCACTTGTTTTGTGTCTCTTTTCTTCGTGCAACTCCTATGGATCATCCTTCAATATTTAATTCACCAATTTAGCACCTAATTACTGGTACCCAGTCTCAGCTTAAATACTTCAAAGCAGAGCTCGTTTTCGCCGAAACTCCACTTGTAGGCCAATCCTTGCCTACGTAAAAATATAAATACCTCAAAATACCTAAAATAAATATAAAATTAATTAGAATATGATAAAATAAGTTGGAGATAAGAAATTATGAAAATATGCTCAATCTATTCAACTTTCACCGAAAACAATAATAAAAACGAACTAAAATACTAAATAAAATCAAGACAAATTTGTGCTAATCAAATACCCCACGCTTAATTGGTTTGTTCGTCCTCGAACAAACGATAGTTTCAAAGACTACCAAGTATGAAAGTCAGTCCATGCAATGAGTCGTGTCGTGCTACATAATTAATTTTGAAAATATAGATACATGCAACGCAATTTCAAACACCCCACCCCTATTACATTGTCGCTCCAAAATAAAACTCATGCTTCCTCACGAAGGATAATATAGATGTGTACGCTCAAAGCACTCAAGCATTGCTGCATAGGACATGTATACACTCAAATCATACAAATACAAATACAATAAACAAGCACCGAAAATCTCTTTTCAATCGTAAATTAAGTGTGTTATCAAACTAAGAATCGGAAAAGGTCTTTTCGGGTTGTAATGTAAGGCTCTTTGGACGGGTATGGAATATATAAGTCGTGTGGCTAAATAACTCACCCAACCTAATCTAATCACGAAGCAATACTTCACCTCGTTCAAAAATAAAAAAACCTCACTTAACACTCATAACGTATCCTTTAAAATTAGGCTATTCCTCAACTCGAAACTCATAAACCGACTGTAAGCTCAAACCACTTAAAAAAATTGAAGCTTATAATGTGCTTCTTACAATTACGCAACTCTTGCCTTTAAATAATAGGCTTCAAAATAAAATTAAATACAAGTCTTTATAAGCGCGTAGGCAATTACTAACACAAGACTCAACTAGACTCACCATCCTTCATTTTCTTCTTTTTTTATTTTTTATTTTTTTTATTTCTCCCTTTTATTCTTTTTATGGGATCTTTATTATTATTTTTTTCTTTTTTTGGATGGTGGTCTTACAAAAATTCATAAAAATCATAAATTTCTAACAAAATTTCCAAAACACTAATAACCAAGAAAAATGGCGAACTCCCACCCTACGCTTTTAATGGGTTAGTAGGGGTCGACTCAAAAATAAAATCACTCATGGATATAGGCATGGATTATTTGGCTATGATTGGCTCATTCGGAATTTATATTGACTAAAAATATATGAATATGGCCGTAAATAGGGGTTTATCTGTGCCTTAACGTCATTTTCAAAGTCAACTACACACAGTGGTTTCGAAGAGATATCAAAACTGAAACTTATTCAAGCACATGCAAAGATGATAATCACTCAGGCTACTCACAGGCTTTTTGCATGAAAAAGTCTTGAATTGGTGCTGCTTTTAAGGTTTTGCGAAATCAATTGCGTCCAAGTACCATTTTACAATATATATATAATAATTTTGAAAAATTATGCACTTATGCACGCTCAAAAGACAAGAACTTCAAATCATACTTAATTAACTTCGACAGGCAAGCCAGACAAACACAATTCGGCGCGGAAATAGCAATCAATCACGTAAAAATTCTAAAAATTGCACATTTTTTAATAATATAATATAAAGCACATTTTTTAAGAATATAATATAAATTACGCTCAACCATCCCCCCCTCTAAAAACTCGGCTATCCCCTGATTTCCATAAACGAGTATAAGAGAATAAAAGCAAGGGAGAAAGGGAATAAGAAAACGTCCCTGAAAATTAAATAGTAGAGCGACTCCAAAAAAATGCTTGTGCAATATCCCTCGTCTTGACTCTCGTGAACAAAAATATCTTGAATAACGACCTAAAAAGAGATAACAAACGAACAAAAACAAACAAAGAAACTAGTAAAACTTAAAGAAAAAGAAAATAAAACGAATACTTGGGTTGCCTCCCAAGAAGCGCTTAACGTCGGAAGCTCAACGTCTTCTACGAACGATGCTATCCCGGATCCAAAAACAAGTGAAGATCATGCCACGCCTTATTGTTCTCCAAGAGTACGTTTAGGCAATTTAAGTCACCAAGGCGAGCACGGAAAGCAAGTCGTAGAACAAAAACTTCAATTCGCTTCGGAGGTCAAAAAAGCGAATAATTGATCACCACGAACATATCAAAAGTAAATTGTGGCATAGGGTGATCCTCCACTTTCTTAAAGACTAGGGAATCCGTTGAACAAACGACAAATCCCTAGTACACTTTGAACTTCTTCAAATCTTTAGCATCTCCCTCAACACCCTGAAAATAATTAAAATCTATATAATGGCATAGGGGAGGGAAGTTTTGCTCGATTACCTAAACCACCATTTCATTCTCATCCTCGATCATGGGCGGCTCGATAAGAGGCTCGATCATTGCATCCTTCTCGATAAATTTGTCCACCACCTTTTCTACATTGGGCATCGCATCATCTCCATTCCTATTGAGCTCGATTGGGCATGAATCTCCATCGTCAATTAGATTCTCCAATGGCAACACCTCCTCATCGAAAACTTCTCCTAAATGATCATTCAAGCTCGTAGTCTCAACCTCTAAGATGGGCTTAATCGCAACAAGAATCGTTATCTCAGGCTGACTTGGAAGTTCGTCTTTCTCGTTCGACCTTTTCGCTAAATAGTCCTCGATTTGACCACACAGTGCCTCCATAGTCTTAGTAAACCTAGAATAGTTATCTCGTATGGTCGATAGCGCAAGTTCGTCTTGATGGTGAATGGTTTCGGCTTCTTGATCTTGCTGCCAATCTTGGCGGCGACAACCTCCTCCTGTGGCTCATCATCAAATGTCACCAAACATTCATGCGTCATATGTCCTCGGCATCCACAACGATCACATATTACATTAGGCACGAAGAACATCCTCATGAATTTATCGCCTACTTCATACCATGTACGCAATGAATCAGGTTCTAGCCTTTCAAACCATTTCACTGCTTCTTCCTTCAGCGCAAAAGTGGAAAACCGCATTTTCACTAGATCCCTTGTAAGCCCGTGAAGAGGGGAACTATCGGTGATGAACTCGAATTTTTGAATGAATTTTAGCGCATCTTCGTTCGGACGTCCATAAAAAATCGGAAGATTTAATTGGTCGTACTTGTCGGGAAAGTAATTCTTCATCGCGGCGCTCAACGGAATGGCCGATCGAAGTTCACGACGCCAATCGAACGGTGGTTCATCGTACGAGTAATATATATTTTTTAATTTTTAAAAACTTTAAATAAATAAAAATATTTAAAAACAATTTTTTTTTGTTTTTTTTTTGAAATTCGAAAAATAATAAATCCTAAATTAAAAATAAAATTTACATTTTTTTATTATTTTTAATTTTGAAAAATAATTTTTTTTAATTAAACATAATATTTTCGAATTTTTTTATTTCTTTTTGGAATTTTGAATTCTTTTTATTTTCTTGAAAAACGGTTTGAGAAATCTTGGGTTTTGTTTGTCGACGTAACTTGCAAACGCAACACTCAACGCACGGTGGAAAATAATAAAAATGAAATAAAACGAAGAACACAAATAAACACAAAAGATAAACGAAACGAAATAAGAAACATAAATAAGGATACGAAGAACAAACACAAAATTCACAACCTTTAGTTTTCCCCGTCAACTGCGCCAAAATTTCGATTCGAACTTTTGTGTTCCTACTTTATAAATATTTGTCAATTATTCAAAAGCTCGCTCGCAAGAGTACGAGTTCGCATGTAGGTTGGTAAATTGAATCGAGTCGATTTCTCGAGGAAAACTAGGCTCGGAAGTTCCTTTTGTGTTTGTTTGTTTACGAATACGAAATAAAATAAAATTCTAACCTAAACACATAAAAGCAATAAATTGATCTAAACGAAGAATAATGAAATTCAAGGGTTTTGAAAAGATTTAGAAAACTAGGGCTCTAGAGCTTCGAATCGTTTCCACGATCTCTTGGAAAAAACCCAATTGATGGTTCACGACGATTCTAGGCTCTAGACCCGTTAGATCTAGCCAATCAATCTCATCAATATCATCATAATAACTCATCACAATCATCAATCCAAAATCACCAAGATCATACAATTCATCATACAAGTTGGGGTTTGTTTGAATATTGAATTATTCTAAATTAAACTATCAAGCAAGAATTTAAAAGCATAAGAACTACTTAAACTAAATTAAAACAAAAAGAATTAAAGACTTACTAATTAAACTATGACGAAAGTTGCAGCGTTCCGAAAGCGAATCTTGAATCTAAATTATCTAAACTATCTAAGAACTAATCTAATTTATTCTAAATCTAAGAATTTAAAACTAAGAATTATGAAAAGAAACTAAGAAATCGAAGGGCACTCGTTGGGGTTGTCAGCCCCTAAGAGGCCTCAAAAACCCTAGGAATAATGTGTATTTTCGAATGTGAGGGGTGGGGGGTATTTATAGGTGTAGGTGGCTTAGAAAAGGGGTCAAAATTAGGGTTTCCGCCCCTTCAAGGACGTTCAGCACTTCCAATACCGGTTGAGCCCACAAACGACCCTTCTAGAAGGCCCAGAATCAGGAGGTGCTGCCAGCCCAGCTTTCCATACCGGTTGGGCGCAGAGACATCCCTTCTAGAAGGCCCAAAACTGTCATTTCTTCACCAATTCACTTGTTTTGCGTCTCGTTTCTTCGTGCAACTCCTATGGATCATCCTTCAATATTTAATTCACCAATTTAGCACCTAATTACTGGTATCCAGTCTCAGCTTAAATACTTCAAATCAATGCTCGTTTTCGCCGAAACTCCACTTGTAGGCCAATCCTTGACTACGTAAAAATATAAATACCTCAAAATACCTAAAATAAATATAAAATTAATTAAAATATGATAAAATAAGTTGGAGATAAGAAATTATGAAAATATGCTCAATCTATCCAATTTTCACCGAAAACAATAATAAAAACGAACTAAAATACTAAATAAAATCAAGACATATTTGTGCTAATCAGCCTCGTCAAAACCTTCCAAGGAAAAACTCGATGGGAAAAATATGAGTGAAGGAAAAAGAGTACATTATTCTTTATATGCTCATAATGTTGACTCATTAAGAATTTTACTAGGAAAATCCGACAAAACCTCAGCTTAAGGGAAAAAGAGTGTAATGCATATCTCATTATATTAACTGACAATGTTATAAATGCTTCAAGCATATAAAAATCCTTCCAAGATTTCATTTCATTCATGATATTGTTCTACATTGTCGGTTGAATGAAACTTCAAGTTTCAATATCATCCGCCACGTAAAGAATGCTCTTATAGCATAAATTTTTATTTACACATTATTGACAAAATATCTCATATGAATGAACTTATAGTCAAACATATAGCAATATATAAGATTGCATATTCAATCTTGGCCAAAACATTATGTCAATAACTTTTAATTAATTTAAAATGTCATCCTCGCTATCATTGAGCTCATGAGTATAAATATAGTCGACTAATTTTCTTATTGATTCTATTTGATCCAATTATATAGACATAACTTATCGAGATCTTTTTGTTCTAAAATTATCATCAGGTACATGAACCTCTTCAATTTGTTATGTCTGTTTACTCTATTGGAATATAACATTTAGTGAAAAGACCATCACAAATAATTGCTCCATATAAAGGATATATATTAGAATCAATCGTTACCATGCTTCAGGCATGATATCTTAATCCTCTTATAGGATTTTATATAACTTTCAAGTTTCAGTCTTTAAACTTGAAAACTATTGATAACCTTATAGTTAGTAATCTAAAATGCAAATTCTCGTTACAATCTTCAGGTTTATTTTAAACTTTGCGAGTATTATATTTATGCATTCCATATTTTTTTTTACCATGACATATACATTTCATATGTTTTGTTACCATAACATATGTCTATCCTCCCCCTAATGCTGAGAATATACAATGACTAACAAATTATGAGAAAAATGTATCTTTATTTGATATGTTCTCAGCATTCACTATCCATCATGACATGTGGTGGGGCGATTACAAATATCGCACTTGTTTAAGTTTTGATGGAGGCTTCTGACTGTAAGCCATAGACAGGGGTTTCACATATATTTTCATATTTGGCATACTTGTGAAATATTCTTTTCACATAATTACAAAAATTGTTCTCATCAAATGATATAACAAATATCATAAGGCGTATCAATTGCTTTTGCCAACAATAGTCAACAAAATATAAATCATCAATAAATTTTGCAATTAAATTTACTAGCAAATGATAAGTGTATTTATTAGATACATAAGGTACTTTGCTCTCATAACCAATAGAGCAATTATTCTCATAAACTTCTGGTTATGAGATAATAACACATGCAATCTTCTAGTGGATCCAAATATCTAGAAGTCAACATGGATGGTGAATGGGCCCAAAAGATCTCACCCCATAATATAAAATATGAATATTATTGGAACCTAATTCATATTAAACTGGTAATAATTTAATGGTTAATTTTGTTGAGAACATGTAGCATTAAAAATAAATAGAAGAGTCTTCATACTCTTCATAAATTAATAAACTGGGATGATCATACCAGTCATGCCAAATCATGATAATACTGAACTTCGAGTTCAAAATGAAAAAGTAATTTCTAACTCCTTTAGAGATCAGGTCAATATAGAAATACTTGAGTTAGTACTAGTTTACAGTATAAATTAATTCGATAATAAATTATCTCAAATTCTTATGGATATTTCAAGTAAAAGAAATCATATATTCCAAATTATATCACCATGAGCTTGTAACTCAAGTGGTATCACTAACCCTTTATAATGGTGTTGAAGAAGATTTAAACCTTGGACCCCTCATATTTTTTTGAGGTTTATCTTTACTTTCTAACCATTTTGCCCAACTGACTAAAACAATATTCTAAATCATATCAATATAATTACAAAAACATTACTTATGATATTATTGAGGTTTGTACTACTACAAGAATACAACCAATTTAAATCTTTGAAATTTATAAGAATCTATAACATATAAATAATACTCATGGTATATATTTTTCAAAAATGATAAGTTTTATATAAGAAATATGCTCTTTGGGGCATTATAAGTAGTAATGATTGATTTGATGTGTTACTCCTTCTTGAGTATACTTAGTTTTTAATATTGCATACGACAAAGTGTCATTTTTCAAAAGTAAGAAATATTCAATTGAATATTTGACATAAATATCACTACTTCAGGAGTAATACATCAATATTCTTCAAGAATATTAAATTGGCAAATAAATATATAAATGATATCCTGGGGAATATAATGTTCGTAAGAAATATTATTATTAGTTGTGCTACTTCAGGAACAACAAATTAATCATAATGTAAATAATACAAAAATGACATGTAAATAATATTTGTAATAATAAATAGGACATATAATAAAAATATTTCTTCAAGAGCATTGTTAAGATTATTATGAAATACTATATATTGTTTTTCATCAGAAAAATACGGATTATATGTCTTATAATGACTATGGTTGTAACGAGCAATTATAGATCCCATGAAATACGGATTATATGTCAGAAAAATACGGATTATATGTCACATGAAATAAATATATTCTTTTGAAATAATATATAGTTGTTCTACTTCAGGAGAAACAGCTTGAATTGATATAATTAAAACACATGACAAAAAAATTTAAAATAAAAGTAAAATAATAATTAAAAAAAAAATTGCTTCATCAAGAGCAATTATAGATCCCATATTGACTATGGTTGTAACGAGCAATTGTAGATCTCATAGTATTCTTCAAGAATACATAATATTCAAATAGAATACATTGAGATATGGTTGTATCGAGCAAATCTCATAGTATTCTTCAAGAATACATAATATTCAAATAGAATATATTGATATATGATTGTATTTCTCCACAAACTACAATAATATATCGACAAGCAATTATAGATCTCGTAGTATTCTTCAGGAATACATAATATTCAAAGAATATATATTGAGGTATAGTTGTATTTCTCCACAAACTACAACAATATATCGACAGTGGAAGGAATCGATTTCTCATAGCGTTTCTTCAGGAAACAACTTTAGATCTGTTACCTTTTGGTAATGATAGAAATAAATAAAACCGATCTTCACTGTTCAAAATCAATCTTTATATGTCTTAAATAAAATAAACAAATATCAACTTGATCCAACGGTTAGATTGTGTGAAATCGTCTTTTGAAAAAATATGCACCGACGATTCTATGAACAAAAAGCAGTTTTGCTCAAAATTAATTATTGAACTATATATGGATCAAAATAAGATCTCCACCGTTTAGATCGTAATTCGATAAGTCTTGGACAGATTGTAAAGATTTGAAAGCGATCCAACGGTTAAAACTTCATAAATCGGTTCTGCAGATTATTTGCGCTGAGAATTATTACGTAGAAAAGTTTCTATTATTTTTATTTGTGAATGTTTGGTTTTGAAAGTTATTATTTTTCGATCAATCTCAGTTGGTTAGATATTCGTGCTGATAACGTGTTGTAAAACTAGAGAAAAATGAGAGGAGAGTGAGAGAATGAGAGAAAAGAGTGATCAAATGGTGTATTTTATTATGAGGACTAGAGTCCCTTTTATAGGTACAAGATTAGAGTTTAGGGGTAGGATGGTCACTCATATAATATATAATATATATATATATATGAATTGGATCCAATGGGTCAAATTATTAAAATGGGTCCGTAGGGCCAAATCTCAGCTACTCATTAGGTTTAGATCTGATGGATATAAATTAGATGAGGTATGGTTGACTAATAAATATATAGCATGTATTATTGCATACTTGTACTAATAACTGTGCATCATCGGACATGCAAATGTGCATTAATAAATAATTAAATGTGTAGTAAAACTGTTGAAAATTGGCTTGGAGAAACATGTCATATAATGCAAACATCGTTGTTATTCTAATAATGCATCAATGTACTTTTAAATGTGCAATAACATGCATCTAAATGTGCATTGAATTTCTATTTTTTATTATTTGATTTTTGAAAATAATTTCAATTAGAATTTTAAAAGTACAAATTTGTTGGGAAAAATGGTATGGGTATTGTTTCTTAGATCGTAAGGAATAATATGGTGTAATTTATTTTGGCAATATTTATATTTTTGAGACTTATAGAGAGATTTCAATAAATGAGAAATATTAATTGAAGAGAGAGAGAAATATAAATGACTTAATTTATATTAGTTATTAATATTAATGTTCATTTAAATGTTAATGGATGCATATTTAAAAATCTATTGATGTACATTTAGAAAGACATAGATGCATTTGTCACCCAAACTAATTTATATTCATTGTATCTATTGTACTGGATGGCTGTGATTTGGCTCTACGGACTCATTATAAGAAATGAACCCATTGGATCCACTCCCTATATATATAAATATAAATATATATATATATATATATATATATATATATATATATATATATATATATATATATATATATATATATATATATATATATAAGAGTTCTTAAAAGGTGTAAGGGTAGTTTTGATAATTTAAATGTACTAATTGATTAAATGAGAAGTTTTTGGCTTATATGGGAATAAAATGAGTCATTGAAATATATGAGAATTGTCTTTTATGTTTTAGGAGTATATGAGAGTTTTTCCTTAAAAATAAATACAGTGACAAAAGAAAAAAGTCTTTATATAAAACATAAGAATGAATTATTAAGATAATATATAATTATTGTTAGTGTTATCATCATCATAATCAATAATATATGTTGAAAAAAACTAACTTAAAATAAATTAAAAGAAATATTATATTCAATTAAATATATGATAAAAAATTTATAATTAAGGAGACTGTTGGGAGAAATTAAAATAAGAAGTTGTCGTATGTAGAAATTATGATAAAGTAAAATGAGACGAAGAGTAAAAAAAATAGGAAACATTATTTTAGAAAGTGAATTTGGAGAGTTTGATAGGAGGACGTTAGTGTTAGTTCTAGGTGACATCCTAATATATTGGTACAGGTCAGGTTGCTCTGTCAACCAGGTTCTTACCTCCGGTGAATTAGTTGGCCCTAGGTCTCACGTGAAACCCATATGGTTATTACACATCCAAAATTTATTGTTCTTTCCTAGCAATTGCCGTTGTATACCAATTACTATTTTACAGAATTTGATTTTTTTTAATTTTTTAATAAAGTGCGAAATATATATTAAAAGAAGAGAAAAAGATACGTGGTGGCCGAGTTCCCTACACGACCAAAAGTTATCAAATGAAAAAAGTCTGGGGGGCAGAATCCCCTACACGACCAATAAAAACTAAAATAAGTCTTCAATTGACTTTCTTTTGGAAGCTCGGTAGCATTTCTTGACGATGGTTTTGGTGGCTCGTAAGGAGTAGAGGAAAGTATAG
This sequence comes from Phtheirospermum japonicum, assembly GCA_014905375.1. Taxonomy (NCBI): domain Eukaryota; kingdom Viridiplantae; phylum Streptophyta; class Magnoliopsida; order Lamiales; family Orobanchaceae; genus Phtheirospermum; species Phtheirospermum japonicum. The sequence continues at coordinate 983,334 of BMAC01000200.1, forward strand.
GTGGGCTCGGGCTCGTCCTCGAAACCGAGATTATCTTGCAAGATGGTAACTGCGGTAAAGTTCACCGAGTCAGAAAAGGTACCAACTTCAACCCCATTAGCAAGAAGGGTTTGAAGAGGGGGAGGAGCGGTCGGAACGAAAACGAGAGGAGTAATGTCGAAAACCGGGCTGGATGGATGGTGATGAAGAGTAAAGAGAGGGGAGGGGACGGCCGAGAGGGTGGCGAGAGGATTAGCCAAGGGGGGGGGGGGGGAGTGGAAAAAGGGTCGTGCTGGGGCCAGGCCAGAAGAGGGGATCGGGCTGGAATAGGCCAAGCCTGCCCAGAGTGAGTCGGGCCGGGCTGGGGCGGAGTGCCCGAGTCGGCCCGAGCTGGCCAGAATAAGGGGACGGGTAGGAACGGGCCGGGCCCGAGGGGGGATCGGGTTGCCCGGGTCACGAAGGGTGGGCAGGAGAGTGCTACCCAAAACAGGCCGGGCCGGGTCGGGCTGAGGGGTACTAGGGACTGGGACCGAGTCCGGCCGGGCTGGACTGGAGGAATAACAGCAGCAGTTTTGGGAGATTGAGGAACAGAGTTACCAGGCCTCAGCGGGCCGGGCCGTGCAGGTGAATGAACATTAGGAGAGTCAGGAGCATTTTTAGCAGAGAATTATGGTTCCAAAGTAACATTCTTAAAATAGCAATTTTCTTCAAGATGACCAAGATGGCGAGAAAACGAAAGTAATACGGAATTTTCTCGTATTCAACAACAAGCTCTTTTCTCGTCCCATCACAACAAACGACCATTTTTCGAAGGTGAGTTTCTTCAAAATTAATTCCGACGCAAAATCGAGCAAAATCCCCCCAAGTTTTTTGAAGCGTCGGACCGTCCGGCTTGAGAAAATCACCAACCAAACTGCCGACAGTTTTTAAAGACACCAATTCAAACCATTCAAGAGGGAGGTCCCAAATACGAACTCAAACCGGCACAATTGGTGGTTCACTCTTGAAGTCAAAGTTCGGAGACCATTTAAAAATACGCATGGGAAAACCCCCTATCTTCAACTCACGTAACCAATTGCACTAATAACGACGTGCTGGGAATTTATATATGTCAACTTACAACCAACACATCCAATTTTCGCAAGGTACGAGCGAAGTACCTGATTCTTCAGTTTTCCGAAGGAGAATTTTCCGACCAAGGCATGCGTGAAATCAGAAGAGGCTTGCAAGCGATCCGAGATAGAAAAAACGGCCTCCGGGATGTCGAGGGACCTGTTAATAGAGCCAAGGGTGTGATTAGGGTTTGGCTTGATTACCGACACCGCTTCGACAAACGATTTAACCGGTTTGGTTTATAATAATGCAAAGACGCACATGAATTTTTATTGTGCAAAAAGCATATCCCTAGAACTCAGAATCTCAGTCAAACGCTGACGAGATCTCATCTCCACCTCTGCCACCTTCAACCCATCCATCCACCGCAAAAATTCAACTATATCTGATTTCCCCTTTTCTTTCTTGGCAAAGACTCAAATGTGACGGTCACACGGGTCTTCTGTCATGTGACGGAGCCCCAAACTCAATAAATCTGCCTAGTCTGACCCAATTTAATGGACCAAATTCGGGTCTGAATAGGTACAAAGCTCCGTCACATGATAAATGATCCATGCGGCCGTCACACAGGAGACTTGCTCTTCTTTCTTTAGTTTCTCACAGGCTGAGAAAAATTAAACCAGATGCAAAATTGGCGATCTGGATTTCGTGATAGTGTTGAACTTGATGCCGACCGAGTCACTCACTATCTCTTCTCGTCCTCTGCTTGTTTTTTTAGATGGCACGTTGTTTAAAATCCTACTCGATTAAGTTATTTTAATATACGTTATTATAGTAATTTCTTCTTATTTATGCTTAAAGGGTTTTGGTTCTGTTCTCGATTATCATTTTTTTTTTTTTGTTAATTGATTTTAAGGTTTAGGGACTGTTGACCAATTTTTAGGGCTATTTGAACTAGGACCAATTAAAATTAACTAACTTATAATCTTTTTCTATTGCTTAAACTGTGAGAACATTATATTATTGTTTGTTAATGAGTATGACCCATTGATTGTTGTTTTAAAACAATGCTTATTGAAATAAATATCTGCCCTCTTCTTATGTTGATTAGAGACCTTATTAAGTTTATTCTTACAATGAGATTTGCACTTTTCGTGGTGAATGTTGCTATATATTCTTCAATTGTTGCGACTTGTGAGCTAGTTGTGACTAGTCTTACAAAGTTTTTGATATACTTTCAGGCTTGTTTGTAATTTTAAGAATTTAATTAAAAACTTATATTTTAATTAATATTTGAATAAAAATTATTTTTGTAATTTTATTATTAAAAAAATATAAATTATTTGAAAAATAAATAATACAACAGAGTGCGACTGGTTTTACTCAAATGATTGAATGTGATTCGATAATTACACAATCTAATGATAATTAAGGAGTATTTGTCGACAGACAAGTACAACGGGTACTTGTCCTTGGAAAAGCCCTAATAACTTATCTTGAGTTAGCGTTACACTTCACATCGTGGTAACTTAAATTGTTAGTTGATCTCGCAAAGTCCTACATAAACTGATGTCTTAATTAGAATCCACCAAAGCCACCGATAAACATTAATTATAATTTTATGATACTTTAATAACTTTTTTAATACTTTAGGAACCCATTGTAATATGATATTTTAACTATATTCTATAATATTCTTATATAAAATATATTATATTTTACACAAAGTTGTGATACTTAGTTAGAATCGTAATACTTTAATGTAATTTGCAATACTTTTATATACAACTATAATATGTATATTATTGTATGTAGTTATGATAATTATATATGAAGTTATAATACTTTTATATTTCAGGTTGTATTGAAATGTAAAATAATCAAATTAAAAAGGGTAGAAAGTTCAAATAATTTCTATGGCTAAAATATCAAGGGTCTAATAAATGAAAAAAAAGGGGTAAATGCAAAGAATATAGTATTTCTTTTAATTTGAGAGTTAGCTGAACAAGAAACCAACTCATAATTAATTCAAGAGTCACTTCAACAATATTTTGAAAGAGCTTCAGTTGAACTATATATTGGAGTTGTTTGCAAAATCTGGGGCAGAAAAATAAGTTCTTCTCAGTTGGGCGTTTTAATTGTATTTGATGGACTATACATAATGTCATTTAGGAGGCTGAGTTGACTTAGTTGTATGAATGCACCATTTGTTAGTGCATAATATTTTTGATTGGTTTGTTTAATTGTCTTGAGTCTGCTTTTCTTCATTATTTGTTGTCAAGTTCATACACAAACTTATGTTTTTGAAAAAAGATTATGATGAAAAAATGTTCCACAGGCTGTTTGGGAGTACATAGGCAGGTTTTGGGCGCCAATTCGCCCCATTTTCCTTCTAGATTTTGCGGTAAAATAACGACATGGTATGAGATTTATTTATTTATTTATTATTTGTGCATGTTTCTTGAGTGGGATGATATGAGAGATCATATCTGTAAAACTTGGCCCATTACGTCGTTGCAAATCCACTTATTTGTTAATATTGCTAACGTCCTAACCTAGATGTTACTAAATCGTAGGTGCGAATAACATGTGTCATCTTATAATAAGTTCGATTTATTAGTTGGCAGCTTCTAATGGTTCGTATTAATTTTTACCATATATGGATTTTTTTGTTCGGTATAAATAACAACTTTTTTTCTTTATACTCTATTTACTAACGAAAGCAATACTACCGAAAGCAATTCACAACCGAAAGCAATATCCACTACCTTTTTCATTCTACTCATATCATATCATTCCTACTGTATTTTTTCTTCTCAAACAAATATCTTTGATCTACTCATATCATATCATTCCATTCATTTTTTTTTCTTCTCAAACAAAATCCAAATTTCGGTAGAATCGAGTCCAGATCTGTGAGAATTCAATCTGTGAGTAACATATTTTTAAGATCTCATTCTACATTTAAAAACCGAGTTCAGAGATCTGAAATATAAGAGGTATGTTCAATATTAAAATTTTGCTTAATATTCTTTAATCCATATATTTTCTGTTCACATCAATAGATTTTCTGAATATGTGAGACATCTACAAAGTTTTGTAATAATTTTGTAGATTATATTATCAATTTTCGGTTTGGAATTAATTTTTTTGATTTGTTAATTAAATTTTTCCGTATTTTCTTTTCAAATGAAACAACATATAATCCGCAGATCCTTGGTATCTCAAAAATCTGCGTAATATTCTTTAATCATGTTGGTGTATTGATCATTAAATTTTATGTGTTCTGATTTTTATTTTATTAATTTATTTTTTGGCATATTATGTTTACTGAAAAAATCGATATGGATACATTTTTTTTAATTTTTAGTTCATAGTTACTGGATTTGAAAGTGTAGGTGTATTGATTCCACTACAAAAAAAAAACCCGGCAATACTGGCAGAATTACTGGCTGCCAAAAGGCCGCCAGAAATGCTGACGGATATGTTGGCGGAAAACTTTGCTGGCGGTCAGGGCCGTCAGTATTTCTCCCAATCAGCATCCCCTCAGGGATAGGGCGAGAATTTTCCCGCGTAACTATCCTGACGGCAATGCCCGTCAGGATATTTTTTTGATTAAAACAAAAAATAAATATGCTGACATCCATGTCCGTCAGCGTGAAACTTTTAATTAAAAAAAAATAAAAATATATACGCTGACGGCCTTGCCTGTCAGCATATAAGTATAATCCTGACGGGATAAGTATAATCCTGACGGCCCTGCCCGTCAGGATTGTAACCCTAAAAATTGGGCATTCTCCTTCCCCGCCTCATTCTGTCAAACGCAAGCAAAAAAAAAAAACCAGACGCCGCCCGCCTCAAAGCTCGTTGCCCGCCCATCGCCTGCCTTCCCGTCCCCATCGCCGACCGAAGGTGCCACCGCCGTACAGCCACACCAGCCGAGCCATCGCCACCCCCCCGTCGCCGAGCCATCGCCGCCGCCCCGCCATCCCCGTCGCATCGCCGCCCCCTGCCCAAGAATCCCAGACGCCGCGCCGCCTACCCGTCCCCTCGCCTCGCCGCCAAGAAGCCACAGCCGCCTGCCACCGAGCACCGCCGTCGCCGCCTGCCACCGTCGCCGCCCCACTGTCCGTCAACTCCCTGCACCCCGTCGCCGCCAGGTAATTTATTTATTTCAATTTTAATTTTATATTTTTTTTGTATATTTGTATTTGTTTGTATATTTTTTATATAATTTTTATTTATTAATTATTATATAATTAGTTTTAAAGGTTAGGGTTTAGTGTTTGTTTAGGGATTAGGGTTGAAAGTTGGGCTAATTAGGAATTAATTACAAGATTAGGGCTAAAGTATGAGTTTAATTTAGGTTTAATTTGAAATTATAATTTCATTTAGTGTATAAATTAAAATTATGTACTAATTTATAGTTTAAAATCTGTTTTTCTTTAAAATATTTCTTTTTAAAATAAAAATCTGTTTTTTTTTTTAAATAAAAATCTATTTTTTCAATTAGGGTTTAATTTATGTTTAATTTGAAATTAGGGTTTAATTTAGGAATAATCACCTAATTACGGTTTAATTTAGGGACAATCACATAATTAGTGATCAATTTATGAATAATTATATAAGTAGGGTTCAAATTATGAATAATTATATAATTAAGGTTAAATTTAGGAAAACCCCTATTATTAGGGTTCAAATTAGGAATAATCAATTAATTAGGGGCCATTTTAGTAATAAATAAGCTTGTGTAGATTCTGGAGTATACTTGTCTATACAGAGCGCACACAGCACCCGTACAGAGATTGTCCTCCTCAAACGCCCTCTCCATGTCGGCTCCAAACATCTGTATTTCAGCAGTAGATACAGTCGATGAAGACGTCTGTTTTTAGTGACCATGCTAGCAAGGAGCCGATTGATTTTTGGAGCAGACATGGTGAGGGTGGTCGAGAAAAGCGATGACCTGTATTCGAGTGCTGTGTGGCTCTTTATAGACAATGTGTCTACTTCAGAATCTACCTAACTAGAGCAATCTTGTATTAGGGTTTATCATTATATTATTTAGGGTTTGCTTTCAAATTTAAGGTTTATTCACCCATTATATTGTATATATATTGTTCATGCATGGGAGGCCGTGGTGATTGGCCGGGATTTAAAAAAATTGTATATATATTGTTCATGCATGGGAGGCCGTGGTGATTGGCCGGAATTTAAAAAAATTGTATATATATTGTTCATGCACGGGAGGCCGTAGTGATCGGCCGGGGTTTAATTTTGTTTATATAAGTTATTGTCATTGGTGTTGTTGGTTGTATACCGTTGGATGTTGACGTGGGTTACGGCGCCAGCCGAGAGGTGTTGTCCCTCCAATAGCGGGTTTTCAAAGTTTTTTCTAAAAACGTGATAGGGTGTCACGTGGTTTTATTTATGTTTTCAAAATATTTTTCAAAAATATGACAGTGGTAATTGCTTATTTGGAACCTTGGCGAAGTGACGCGATTCATATAGATCACTTGTTTGAGAATTAATATCAAATAGAAAAGATTGAAACTAAGTTTTGAATTACTCCAATATTCCTTAGACCCATTTGAGATTTAGTATCAAATATAGAGTTTGATACTAAATTTCGAATTGTCCCATTTTTGGACAGTTTGAGAATGTGACTTGTAGTATGGTTATCTTATGTGTATGTTTTTTTTTTAGTTTTGAAATTCCGGTTTCTGCATCTCTCTAATTGTTCTCGGGTGCATTGAAATATACGTGCACTACGAGAACTGAGGGGAGATGTTGCCGAAATTTTGAATCTAAGAAAAATGCATATTTTAAGATAATATATACTACTAAACGTCACGTTCTTGAATGGGATAGAAGCCTTACCAATTACAATTCGAACTACTCATTATTCTCGTAATGCTGCCGAAATTTTGCCACCTTCTTTAATTCTAGAACACGCTTAAAACTCAAAAATCTTAGGATGGCTGATGATCGTAGTTGGATGTACAAACAGAAAATTTTCAGATTTCTAAATACGGCGTTCGTGGCCGGTGTAGATAGTTTCGTACAATTTGCACTCACGCATGATTCTGTAGAGAGGACGGTGATAAAGTAAAATGCCCTTGCCCACGAACTAAATGTAGGAACTCTAGTTATAAGACTATCGATGAGATGAAATGTCACATCGGTACCAAAGGGTTCATAGCTGATTACTACATTTGGACTCATCACGGGGAAACAGATCACGTCTTATCGTCTGCTGATATTGAAATTGGGGGATCATCATCAAATGCGTACGTCGATATGGTGCGAGATGTTGTCGGTCCTAATTTTGACATGAATGACATTGAGTTGGATGAACCACCTAATCCCGAGGCGAAGAAATTTTTCGATATTCTGAAAGCTGTAAAAAAACCTCTGTATCCCGGCTGCGAGAAACACAATCGGTTGTCTTTAGTTGCCCGTCTTATGAATTTAAAATCGGAGCATGGCTTTTCTCAAAAATGTTATGATCAATTTATTGATTTAATCAAAGAGATTGTGCCAGAAGACAATAATGTTGCAGATAATTTCTACGAAAGTAAGAAGTTGTTGAGAGGTATAGGGTTACCGGTAGAGAAGATAGATTGTTGTGTTAAGAACTGCATGATTTATTGGAAGGATGATATGAATCTGGATAAGTGCAAATTTTGTGATCATCCACGGTTTAAACCCGCGAAGAAGGGACTAGCTAAAAGGCGCAAGTCCAACTTAATTCCGTACAAGAGGATGTTTTACTTTCCTCTAACGGCCCGCCTGCAGAGGTTGTACGCATCTAAAACAACGGCAAAGGATATGCGGTGGCATGCAGAACATACGGTAGAGGATGGTGTCATGCACCACCCGTCAGATTCTGAGGCTTGGAGGCACTTCGATCAAACTCATCCAGAGTTCGCCGCTGAAACTCGAAACTTGAGATTGGATCTATGTACAGACGGATTTCAACCTTTTGGAAGTTTCGAAAAACAATACTCTTCGTGGCCGGTGACTATCACACCATAAAATTTGCCTCCATGGATGTGCATGAAAGAGAAGTATATGTTTCTCAGCGTTCTCGTCCCGGGCCCACAAAACCCCAAAGATAAGTTAGATGTTTTTTTACAGCCATTGATTGAGGAGCTGAAGCAGCTGTGGTCCGACAGTGCTCTCTCGTATGATGTATCTAAAAAAAAGAACTTTCAGATGCGAGCGGCCCTTATGTGGACCATTAACGACTTTCTTGCATACTCGATGTTGTCCGGTTGGAGTACGGCCGGTCGAATGGCTTGTCCGTACTGCATGGAGTGTTTAGACGCTTTTACCCTGCAAAAGAGTATGAAACAATCATGGTTTGATAACCATCATAAATTTCTAGAATGTGATCATCGACTTCGTAAAGATAAAAAAAAATTTAGAAAAAATAGAAAGGTTGAAGCTCTACTGCCGCACGTGCGTTCTGGAACAGAGGTTTTGGCCGAAATTGAAAGGCTAGGACTTCTGAAGGTAACCGATGAAAGTGCAGAATGTGTGAACGGACTAATAGCGAAGAATAGTGGTTGGAGAAAAAGAAGTATTTTCTAGGATTTGCCTTACTGGAGCACTAACTTGATTTGTCATAATTTAGACGTTATGCACATTGAGAAAAATATTTTTGATAATGTGTTTAACACGGTGATGAATGTCAAAGGGAAGACAAAAGACACTTCGAAATCAAGAGATGAGTTAGCAGAATACTGTCACCGTCCTGAACTTCATGCAGACGCATCAGGAAAGTATCCCAAAGCGTCGTACACGCTCGATAAGCCATCGAAAGTTGCATTGTGTGAATGGATAAAGACTCTCAAATTTCCTGATGGGTACGCATCAAATCTAGGTCGTTGTTTTGATATGAAAGGGTTGAGATTGTACGGGATGAAAACCCATGACTATCACGTGTTATGCAGCGGTTGATCCCAATTGCATTTCGAGAACTGCTTCCTCATCCCGTGTGGAATGCATTAACAGCGTTAAGTTTGTTTTTTAGAGATCTGAGTGCGAGAGTCATTGGAACTACTGATACGAGTCATTTAGAGCATGACATTCCCCTAATACTCTATCAACTTGAGATGATATTTCTACCAAGTTTCTTCGATTCATGGAACATTTGCCCATCCACTTACCATACGAAGCGAGAATTGCTGGTCCAGTGCAATATAGATGGATGTATCCTTTCGAGAGGTATCTTCGCAAGTTGAAAAACAATGTACGGAATAAAGCGTGTGTTGAAGGCTCGATAGCAAACGCATATCTAGTTGAAGAGGCGTCGAATTTTGTTTCGTACTACTTTGACGATAATGTCTCCACAAAAAGCACCAACTTAAATCGTAATGAAGAAGTTCAAAATGATGAAGACGTCAATCCAAACGTTCTATCTATTTTCAAAAATACTGGTGAAGCTTTCTCAGACGCAGGGAAAAGATTCTTGTCGGATGAAGAATTGGCCGAGGCCCAAAGATATGTGTTACTAAATTGTGTTGAACTCCAACAATTTATCAGGTTGACAATTCAAATTCGTTGAACCCCTAATTATCGAAATCTATTAATTAAATATTATAATAATTCTTCATTTTAATCTAAATGTGTAGTTTGTTCGAAGATGGTATCAAATGTCACCAACCGAACATTACAGATGAGGCACTGGATAGAAAAGTGGACGCTGAATTTCCTGTTTGGTTTGAGAGCTACGTGAGTCTTAATTATCTATAAAATTACGTGGCAATTAAAATATATTATAACATTTGAAAATATAAAATTATTGTAGGCACGAGATCCTTTGAACAATGTAAATGACGATTATATGAGGTCAATTGTGTATGGTCCATCACATGTTGTGAACACATTCAACGGTTGTAAGATAAATGAATATAGATTTCAACGGTTGTATGATATACTACCTTTAGATAAATATTCATTCCCAAATAATCCTACAATATTTTACCACGAGCTTATAGCGCAAGTGGTATCGCTAACCCTTTATAAGGGTGTTGACAAGAGTTCGAACCCTATACCTCTCAAGTTATTTGAGATTTATCTTCTACTTTCTAACCACTTGACCCAACTTAATAAAAAAAAGATTTCACACGCTCTCGTATGGCTCTGAATGATCAACGTCGAGCACAGGAGTTTGTATACGAGGAACAAATTATGGGCCAGATTACATGGATTATTACGGCCGTCTTCTAAAAGTTGTTCAATTGGAGTATCACGGGCTTCAAACGACTGGAAGGACGCTCTTGTTCAAATGTGAGTGGTTTGATCCAACTCCAGCCGGCACGAAAATTTACCCTCAATATAAGCTCGTTGACATCAATCATAAATGTAGATTCAATCGATACGAGCCATTTGTACTCGCATCCCAAGCAACTCGAGTGCACTACACTTCGTATCCGAGTTTGAAGCGAGACAAACTAGATTGGTGGGCAACTTGTCAAATCAAAGCTCGATCGACGGTGGATTATATCGAGCTTCGCGTGCCTGAACAATAGTCATTCCAAGAAGATGTTGTAGAGACATTTCCTGCAATACAATTAGAGGATGTCGACTTCCAAGACCCTCTCAATCACGAACACGACGAGTCGGTCAATGATGATTTAGAAGAGTCAGAAAGGATGAACTAGATTTAACTGAAGAAGACGAAGAAAGCTACGAAGATGAGTCTGAAAGTTAAGGCTGAGGTTTGAAGATTTTACGAGTTTCAAAGATAATCTGGACAATCATATAAACACACACACACACACACACACACACACACACACACACATATATATATATATATATAAAATTACGTAAAATTTCATTTATTAATAAAACTATGTTGTATGATAGATGCCTGGCAGAGGTGCTCATCATCGGATTTCTCTCAGCTCATCGTCCTCGAGACACCATGAGGATGATGCCACCGACTTGGACCTCGATGATACTGTTCCACCTACCCCGTCTGATGAGTCGGGGACGAGCACGCCTGGTACAGAGGTCAGGACTTCCGGGATCGAGGTATATGTGCTCGGAAATAGGTAAGTAACATATCAAATTTGTTATGTTTTCAATATATAATTTAATTATTTGACATATATTGAAATAAACTTATTAATTCTTAGGTTACGAAGTCCGTCGAAGGACTTGCCGACCTATCTCAGGACTATACACGAGGCTCATATCCACCCAGCAGGGTACAATTACGAGCACATCCCGGACAGCCATCGTCAGACGTGGTGGCCTCGTTTTAGGGTAATTTTGAAGTATTTTTTTATTTATGTTAAGTAAATTGCTTAATTATTTTGTCTAATTGTATTTCTTTTGTAGGGATTGGTGTAGTGGGACACTCGTATGTACGACGAGAATGCCATCAGGACGACATTCTATATATCGATGCGGGAGTCTTATAAGAGTCGTATATACGAGTGGAGGAAGGCGTATCGAATGAATAGGACGATATCTGCTATTGTAGGGGAGACGACTTGGAACAGGTGGCTGTTGGAGTTTCAGCGGCCTGAGAAGGTGGAGAAATCTGAGAAGGCCAGGCGGAACAGGATGAACGAGCCCGGCAGCCCTTCGACTGGTATAGCGAAGCATCGAGGCAGGTCTATGCCGGCTAATAGACAGGCGGCCGAGATTGTAAGTCGATGATAATATTTTAAGTAATTAATTATATTATTGAACATGTATAATTTTATGTTTTAATTAATTCATTATATTAAATATTGTAAATGTATCTTTAAATACAGGCTGCACAGACGGGTACGCAGCCCAGTAACTACGAGCTTCTGCTGAGGTATCATC
>BMAC01000200.1:999278-1017009 GCA_014905375.1 Phtheirospermum japonicum
GGACATCAGTAGCGGTGGGGTGGACGGCGGGAGGTGGTAGTGTATTATTTATTGATATTATTATTATTATTATTAGGGGTAACCTTGTAATTGTATATTTGTGGTTGGACTATTTGACATTTTGTATAATTAGTTTTAGTATTTGACAAAACTATTTTTTCCTATGTAGTATTTGGCAATTGCCCCTAAAAAAATCTACAAATACAAAAAACAAAATATTTACAGATGACTCCGAGAATTACAAGATCTTGCAAAATATCCACATCAAACTATTTTTTTTTTTTTTGCCTTATATACGGGATAATCGTGATATTTTTATTTTATTTTTTTTGGAAAACTTATGTAATGGATAAACAATTAAGAGATTGCTTAACATCATTATCAATTTTGTAAATACCTCCGATAAATATGCAATTATTGATAAACTGATATAATATAATATCAATTAGTTAATTAATGTAGGAATATATATCTATCAATTTACCTTTTCCCCTAAACCGATTATGTTTACCTTTTATTACATTTAACTATTATTATATGTTAACTACACATCATCTGAGCTGAAAAAAAATATATTTGAGCCTATCACAAATTTTTAGCAAATCAATTCCATATTATATTCGAGCCCATCACAAAATTTTAACAAATCAATTAATTATAAAAAATCAATTCGAGCCAACCATATGTGAAATTAATTTTTATAATCATTTTATAGATTTTATTTTCTATGAAACGATAAATAACAAAAAAAACAATTATACTTATAAATATATCTTTAGTAATAATCTAAAAAAGAATTTTAAACAATAAGAATTCTAAGAAATAAGCGGTAATATGCCGAAATACAATAGGATCTAGAAATTTTTTTGAAAATCTTCAAAAAATTCATACAGAAAATCAGAGAAATGATTTTAACACCATATATTTATAAACAATTTAAAATTTATTTTTTATATTTTATTTTATAATATATTTATTTTGTTCTTCCCTTGTAATACGCGGATGACTACACTAGTATGCTAATTATTGGTACTGGTTAGTTCATGTCATGAAGATGTAGTGAATTTGGAGACTTGTTAGTTTATTACACGATTTTCTCGTCTTGAAGCCCAATTGTCGTTCATGTTTAAAACATTGTTTAATAATTAACATCTTTTATGTGAGACTGATTCTATATAAGAATATATTGCGGTTCAGGCCTTGATGAAAACTTGGTCAAAGCAAGTATCATGTCATGACAACCGATTTTATTTGTTTTGATTGGGGGCATGAATTCAAAGCTAGGCCGTCATTTTGATCAACCCATTTTTTTTTTTTATTTCTATTGGTCCTAGGTTAATTTTAAGTTATTTTTCTTGGATTTTGTTATTAGTAGAAAATGGAGAGTAAAGGATTTTATGAACAATTTTCTTGCTGTATTTATATATATACTCCCTCCATCCCAATTTGATGGTCCTACGGTTGATTTCACACAAATTAAAAAATTGGTAGTTTATATAGTTAAGTCATTAATTTAGTTAGTGTTTTCCAATTATGCCCTTCTTGAGTTTATTAATGTTAATTAATACTCATAAAAATCAGTGTTGGAATTAGTATATTTGTTATTGGAATAGTAAAATTATGCATTGTAATCATCAATTTTCAATTTACGAAGTAGAAAACCAGTATTTCAAGAATATTAATTAAGGATATGTGTGGAAATGAAAAATTAATGACTATCTTTGTGAGACGGACGAAAATGAAATAGTGGACTATCTTTTTGGGATGGAGGGAGTATATTTTTGTAAAATAATTACTATTTCAAAAAGTGGCACATTAAAGTGACAATAATCTCTTAAAAAGTGACGTTATTATCATTTGAGGTTTATTTATTATTTGTCTTATTATAATTGGTCGTGTAATAGGTGAACTGATTTGGTTATGATATTATGAAACATGTCAGACAGTCATAATACTTGATAATTGTATTTGATGTGCATGTATTGGATTTACACGGTGATATACAAAAGTGACCTGCTTTAGTGTAAAAGTGACAGTTCTTTGTGTTAAAGTTACACCAAACTCGATAAGTGGATAGCTACAAAGAAAGAATGGAAAAACAACAAGGATTCAATTGATCAAAAATGACTTGACATAATAAAAAAGTCAAGACCGACTCCATATATTATATCAATTATTTAATTTAAAATATAATAATGTCAATGTTAAGTTAATATGTTTCACTTTTAAATAAACCTTGTCACTTTGTAACAAAAACTATCACTTTTTACATATCATACTGTAATCAAGCATTTACCGTAAAATATAACTCTATCACTTTTTCAATTAATATTACGCTTTTGCACTAAACACTGCACTTTTAGGTATTACAATCAAGTACTTTTTTAAAAAAGAATTAAAGTGTCGTTTTTTCCCTTATTTATGTCACTTATGACTCCAAATATGTTATTTTAACTTCAAAAATATCACTTTACATATTATAACTTGGGCAGAATAGGCGAGCAAAAGATTCTTTATTTATTTTTTAAAAAATATAGTGCTTAAGAATATATGTTGGCATGTTTAATTAATATTTCAAACTTGTCTAAACAAAAAAAGGCAAAAAAACTAGCTAGGGTTCTTCAAGTTTTAATTAACATTCTTAATTTATTTGTGAATCATATGCTATATAAAAAAAAAGTAGTGTACAAGCACGCACACACCTGATATTAATTATGCCATGTGTTATACTCCTACTACGGCATGATTTTATATAATTATTAAATAATTATATATCACAGACAAGTTATGTATCATATCTTATAAAAGTAGCTGCGAACCACATATCTCCATGCTTGGTTAGAAAAAAAGAGCAGATAACATTTTTAATATATCGGGGTTTGTTTTTTCTATATAAAACCTCCTAAAAACATTAAAAATTGGGGTATGGGGCATTTGGGGCATTATAGAATTTTCCTAAAAATTAATCGCATTAACAAAACAAACAAACAAACGAAAAAAAATTTATTTTCTTGTTTAATTTTAAGAAAGATCATTTTAATTGATCAAAGGCTGTCAAGAATAAGATGACATTGTTGCAGGACTCTTTCCCTAGCTGCTTCAATCCTGAAAGCCCGATCACGAGCCCGAATCAGACAGAGAAATCAAACAGGAAGTATTCCTCATTTAAGAGGATTTCATTGTCGGATTTTAGCAGTAGCATCTCAACCGTTGTCTGAAGATTTATTGATTTAATTAGCGGGCTCGAATTTGCACATTTTTACGTTCAGGAGCTGAAGGCGACCACACATCATATTTCTTCGAATAATTTTCTTGGCAAAGACGGGTTTGGGCTGGTGCACAAGGGTTTCATTGTTTACAAGACCAACAAAGTCTTTGTCCATTTCCTTAACATCAAAAGTTTGTACCAAAAAGATTTCCACATGTCTATCCACAACATACCCAAATAGGAGCCAATTGCGTTCATTGGTGTCTCCTGGGCCTGCCTAACACATATCTCAGCTAGTCACAAGCAATATAAAAATAGGTAAATTGATTAACTAAATAATTATGTTGAAATAACCTACAAAAACCTAATGCCATAAGAAAAGTAACATTTCTTACATACATTAAATAACCAACAAAAAAAAAAACTAATGTTATAATAAGTGACATTTTTGTAAGAAAAAGTAACAGTTCTTTCAAAAAAAAAAGTATCACTTTCTACCTAAATAATGACCTTTCAAAGTGAAACTATCACTACTCATTCCTGCATTCATAATGTGTATTGTAACTCCATAATCAATGCATAGATTAAAAAACTCAAGCACACATGAACTATCAATCAACTCGACAACAACCATAACTACATCAAATTCAAATTCATCATTATACATGTCTCATCTTCTTTCTTCGATATTAACCCAATCAAATCCTCGCAAATAGACTTAGATTCATAATTAATAAATATTATTGGACTGTGAATCGATTTAAAATAAAATTACCGGAATACAACAATTAAAATCAAAAGCGAAAAAAATGTACAAACAAATGAAGTAAAAAAAAAAATTATGGACGTCTTTGAAGCGAATAAGGCCGTGGTCATCGAAATACCTTCTTCTATCAATGGATTAGTTTGAATTTTGATCTCCGACTAAAATGGCAAGATCAACCAAAATCTGGAATGATAATCTAGGTGTTGTTGCATTATCCGTTAATCCAATTTTTCACTCAAGATCCAAACATTTTGAATTGGACTTGCATTTTGTTAGAGAAAATGTGGCATAAAAAAAAAAATCTTTGTCAGGCATGTACCTGCTCTTGATCAGATCGCTGATACTCTTACCAAACCTCTTGCTGGACAATTCTTCAGTAAGATGAGGCATAGGCTCAATATTGTTCCTATACCTACCTTCGAATTGAGGGGGGATATTCGCAATCGGATACACTCCATGCGACCTGGCGAGATCGCAACGCAACCTGGCGAGATCGCAACGCGATCTGGCGAGCTTGCCAACATAGGTGATCAGCTCGACATGCGACCTGGCGAGCTTCCCAGTACAGGTAATCAGCTCACTGGGCGACCTGGTGTAATTGATACAGGAAATCGTGCGAGCCGGTGAGCTTTCTATGGATTCATGCACATGTGATCAACTCACCATGAGACCTGAATTATGCGCTGTACAAGAAGACAAATACCAGCTGGACGAGGAGCTGTTTCTGTACCTACATAGTACATATCATTCCCTGAATATGTGGATCTTGAATTATTTTGAATTTTGTATTGTATTTAGAATGATCTATTTTGCCTCTATTTAAGAGAGCAACACCACTTGTAATCATCATCAGTTTTCATCATTCTTCTTCTTCATTAACTTTGTAACTTATTATGGCGACGCATAACTTTCATCGATTTTGCTATAACTTATTTTATGATTGTATTGTGATTTATGGTTTACAAAGTCTTCCATTGTCTAGTACCGCTTGAAATCAAATGATATATCTTGTTAGGCTTAGTTTAAAACTTTGCCTGAAATGCGTTAAATTTTGGTTCGAAAACTTTTTATTTTGTGCAACTTTTGTCCGCAATTATTATTTCAATATTTTATTTTTCAAAAATGCCCTTGAATATTGCATTCACTAACCTATAAATTTGTACCAGGTCATTAATATTTCAAATTTTCATTTATTATGGGCAAATACATTCAAGATATTTTGATAATAAATATAATATTCAAGCACTCATTGATAATCAAAATTGTACAAAATAAAGATATTAGTTACAAGACCAAAATCCAACCTACGTATATTTACTTGACCAAAACTGCTTAGCCCGACCCCCATACTAGCTAATTAAAGGACTTTTTATATTTACATGATCAAAACTACTGCTAGTTCCTATTGCAACGATGATGATTTTGCAATTGCTATGGCCAGAGAAATATGGTTCCCATTTGGTATATAATAAGGTTAATGAAATATGAGAAAATACTGTTGAAATGGAAGAAATCAGCAAAATTGGAAGTAAAGATGTCTAGGGCCCAGCTCCACGGCACCTAGAGGGACATAAAGCAGATTAATTTGGAGAGCTACTTGTGGAACCGCCTTGACAGCACTGCCAACCTGGACGATCTCGACGTTCACGACATGGAGGGATGCGTGTGGTTTTCAATCGTACTCTTTAGCGTACGGGTTATATGAAGGACGCCATGAAGAGGAATGATAAGTGATGAAGGGAACATGAATTAATATAAATAAAAATAGTTGCATGACCAATTTCATAAGTATAGCAAATAATCAATTGCGTACTCTCAATTAATTTTGTGGTCATAGATTCAGATGGTTCTAGTGCGTTGTTAATCGAAAGCTATGTATTAAAGACAAGGCAGAGGAGTAAACTAGTGGAACAGTGTTGGAGAAATACAAAAAGCTGCAAAAGCTGAGCCATGATAAAACTAGAAAGAGCAGAACCTTGCTTTCATATTATTCAGGAGATGTGTTGCCAAATACATATATATACTGCTAAACCCTAGCAGATGACCTAGCCGCAGCAGCTAAAGGAAAACAATGGTCATTGAACAAGAACTGTTGATAAAACTACACCTAAGCATTCAGATGAATGGTGTAGATCATGTCTAGTACAAGCCAATGCATGGCAGCTGTATAAACGTCCAAGAAACAGAAGAGGACACAGACAAAGCTGACTGGATGAAGACATGGACAAGTTGCTGACTAGATAATGACACCTGGATTATTTCTACCTCTAACACACACCCCTCAATCCAAAACTGGTGAAGGGTTGATTTTCAACTTGTTCCTGAACTCGGATGAAGGATTGCTTGCTCAAGGGTTTTGTAAGAACATCTGCAACGTGATCAATTGATGGGACATGGCTGACCAGGCCCTTGGTGCCTATTTCAAACCATATAAGGTCTTGTGCAATTCACAGACCAAGCCTTGATTGCCTTGTTCAAAACCTGGAGGTTGCTGCATATAAATATTCTCCAATAAATTACCATTTAGAAAAGCATTGTTGACATCTAATTGCCTCACTCTCCAACCACAAGAAACAACTATGGACAGAATTGTTCTGATGGTGACAGGCTTCACTACTGGACTGAATGTTTCCTCATAATCAAACACCGGAGTCTGAGTGTACCCCTTTGCTACAAGTCTTTCTTTGTACCTAGCAATAGAACCATCAGCAGCCCTTTTTATTTTATAAATCCATCTGCATCCAACCAATCTTTTTTCAGGAGGCAGAGTGGTGAGTTCCCAGTCTTTTTTTTGTGAAGATCAGTGAGTTCAGAGATCATGGCCTGATGCCAATTGCTGTTGATAAGAGCTTCTTTGAGATTTCTTGGCTCCTGTTCTGATTGCAGCATTGCAGTATACACCTTGGGCTTTAGATGACCTGTCTTTCCTCTAGTTTGCATAGAGTGAGTGTTATTAGCAATAGGTGGTGCATTATGAGAAATAGAACATGGTTGATCATTATCTAATATTGGCAATTGTACTGCTAAGGGAATAGTTGTATGAGAGCCTGAGGTTGTATGTGGTGATGTAGGAGAATGATGTATAGGGGATGTAGAGGTGGAGTGAGCAGATGAAACAGATGAAGGATAATGATTAAAAGATGGTTGAGGTTGTGGAGAAGGTGAAGGGGAAGTAGGAGGGGTGGGACTGGATAGTGGGGTGGATAGATTATATTATGAAGTAACAAGGGGAGAGTGAGGTGTATATAATGGATAAAATACTTAGAAGCTCGGTGGGGAGTCATTTTGAGATACAGAAGAGGTTGGTTTAGTGAAAGGGAACTGATCTTCAACAAAGATGACATGTCTGTTCATTATTATCTTTCCATAGGGAAGCATGATTTTATATCCCTTATATCAATCACTATATCCTAGAAATGTTGAGGGGACAGCTCTAAATCCCAGTTTGTGTTTGTTATAGGGTCTTACATGTGGATAGCACAAACAACCAAACACTTTAAGGGTGGAATACACAGGTTTATGATCATATAAGGCCTCAAAGAGGGGTTTGAACTGAAGCTGTTTACTAGGTGTTCTATTTATGGTGTACACAGCTGTATGAAAGGCCTCCATTCAATAGATATTAGGGACTTTGGAATGAGCCAAAAGAGACAACCCTACTTCAATTATATGCCTATGCTTCCTTTCAGAAACTCCATTCAGCTGAGAGGTGTAAGGACAAGAGATCCTACGAACAATTACTTTGTCTTGTAGGTACTTGGATAGGCTTCTGTATTCCCCACCCCAGTCACATTGAACAGCCCTTATTTTTGCTGAAAACTGATTCTCAATGAAGGTTTGAAAATGCAGAAAGGCCTGAAATGCCTTGATATGGCCTGAGTAAGGAGACCTGGGTTAAGGTAGACCTGGAGAAGGTCAGGATAAAAAGTGGAAAAGAGTTGGAGTGATTACCCTGATTGGGGATCCTGACCTGATCTGAACTCTCGGATGAGATTTAAAAGGGTCAGATCTTCCCGGGTCATGAGAATCATCCTGATCTGGTCTGAATCCTCATAGAAGGATCGTAGAAGGTCAGGTTTATGGGAGGTCAGGCAATCTGATTTCCCAGGAGAGAACATGTGGGTCCCCTTATCGTGACTATTTACATAACGGCCCGAGATTCACGGATTCTATTTTCGAAATCTCAGAAAGGGTCCCCGCCAGAGAAAGCTATAAATATCTCAGCCCCAAGGCTGAGAGAGGTATGGCATTCTTGCGTATTCCTTTCATTGCCCACTGAAATACACAAACACGCTTAACTGACTTAAGCATCGGAGAGGTTTCCACCGGAAATATTTCGGTGGTCCTTTCTAACGTATTTTGGGACGTAGGTCAGGTTTATTTCCAGGAAGATCGGATTATATGCGAGTGGGAATATTTGGTTTGGTTCGGTTCAATTATTTTCTGGGTAAAACAGGCCTCAGACTTGGTTTTGAGAAAATAAATCCAAGTAAATTTAGTAAAATGATCAATGAACACAACATAGTAGAGGTTACCATTAGTGGATTTTATTGGATAAGGCCCCCACAGATCACTGTGAATTAAATCAAAAGGATGCAACACAACAGTAGTAGATTCTTGAAAAGAGAGTTTGTGAGATTTAGCCTGCAAACAAGCACTGCATGGAGAGGTAGCAAAGTCTTTATTAGAAAAGGATATATTACAATCCTTAAGAACTTTTATTACAACATCATTGGCAGCATGACCTAATCTATAATGCCATATATCTAGGACTACTTTCTTCTTGGAAATAGACTAACAATTAACATTATTCTTGAGAAGTGGTTGGCAGGAGGAAGGTGGTTGGAAGTGTGGAGATTGCACTTGGCAGAGGTCAAATCTATAGAGGCCATCCCTAAGTTTCCCTTGTAGTAGAGTAGCCCCCGTGGCTTGATCCTTGGCAAAAAAAACACAAGGATGAAATTCAAAGAAAACTTTGTTATCTTAGGCAAATTGAGACACACTCAAGAGGTTTTTAGTTATACAAGGAACATGAAGAAGATTATTAAGTTGAAAGAGATGTTAAGAGGCAGGGTTTGGAGGTTTAACAATAGAATTGCCAATATTAGAGATGAACAAACCTGCTCCATTACCCAAGTGCAATTAATTAGCTCCCTGATGCTCAGATGAAATGTTGAGATTTTCAAAGTCTAGAGTGACATGGTTGGAGGCTCCAGAGTCAGGTATCCAGCTGTAGTCAGAGCTACTATCCTGAGTTGCAACCAAAGCCGCCATGGCTTGGAAATTAGGCCAAGACCGATTGTTCCTGTGATTTGAGAAGGTCCCTCTGCTGAAATTCTGATTGTTGGAGGAGTTGAGGCTATGTGATGTCTAAGAGGTGTATTTTGCATGTAATTTTTGTGTTTTTATAAGTTTTTATAGTTAGGGCTTAGCATTGTTTTTAGTCGTTTTGAGTCATTCTCGCTAGGTTTTCGTTCATTTCCCCGTTTGTAGTATAGAAACTTGATATATGCATTTCTTGATGACGAGCCATGGCTTTTGAATCTAAATTCGTATGTTGTAGGTGTCACGAGGTATTAGACCGACGCTAAAAGTTGTAAGGAGCGATTCGAGGCGTTGAAAATCAAGGAACCGTGCCGAAACGAGGAAAATCGAGCCAAGTCGACTGCCCGGACGACTGCCCAGACTGCCCTCAGTCGATTGACTGCTAGCCAAGAAATCGACTGGAGGATCGACTGACCATCAGAGAGCGCTGCAATTTGGCGAGACAGTCGATCGACTGGTCTTGAGGAAATCGACTGCAGCCATCAAAAATCGACTGATCGACAGAGAGTTGCGGACTTTTCTGATAAGCAGTCGATCGACTGCCCTTAGTAGATCGACTGGACCTCAGTCGATCGACTGAGAGTCCGGGAATTAAAGCATTTTGACAATCTTTCCCCTGATAAATCACTATAAAAGCCCTCCACTTGACTTGAGGAAGGCATCCACTCATTCCCCAACTCTTGCATGAGCATTGGGATTAATTTTCTCTTCATTTTTTCTCTAGATCTACTTTCTCTCTCTTAGGTTTTAGATTTAATCTTCAAGCATTTTCTTGGTTTTGTAAGCTCAAGATGAATCCAAATACTCCTTTGGATTAGCACTTTCATTGTAATTCAAGCTTTGGGATTCTCCATTTAATTTTAGTAAGCTTTCCTTTTAATTTTAAGGTTTGTTCTTCATCTTCATGCATGTTCTTTAATTATGCTTTTTGTCTTAGCTACTTGATTTCATGATGAAACTTGAGAATTGAATATGAATCCTAGTTGAGTGACACACCTAAGCTATAGATCGGGTCCTTGATCATCATGACTTTGAGTTTCACTCATGCTTTATTTTGAATTAAATTTCCATGCATAGTTTTAAGTTGAATTCTAGATCTACTCTTCGTTTCTCGTTACTTTTCCAAAAGATTTAAACTTTTACGTCCACTTTTATTGCTCTTTACTTTGGTGCTTTCAATTTTTGTCAATTTGCATTATTTGAGTCTTCATGCATGGTTGTACCTTGTGCATGCATGGTAGTACATGGTGAAACAATGCTTGTTTTTATTAATTTCTTGCTTTTTCAATTAAGGCATACGACCGAGGCATCCGACCAATATGCACTTTCAATTCCTAGTGTAGTATAGCTATTTTAATTGCTCTATTTTCATTTTCTTTCTATTTTTCAAAACTTGAAACACATAGATTCCTCAATTGAATTGAAGTCCGATAATACCGAGCCATGAACCCGTTGATTTAATTCAACACCACTAAAACTATGAAAACAAATGGCGCCGTTGCGACACGGCTTGGTTAAGGCCTTCAATTTGATTGTTGTTTCGTTGTGTTTTTAGCTTTCTTTGTTATTTGACGTTCTCTTTGAGTGTATGCAAGGTCGTCGCTCGCTTGGACACAAATTATTTCCTTATACTTCTAACCCCGAATGATTATGACGTCTTCAACATCCGTTACTTCTTGATTCTTCTATGGCGACCAATTAACCGGGCCCATTTCTCGACCCACACGGGAAATCCCCCCCGATAGATCCTCAAGCTTCTACCTCGACCAAGCCCGGAGTTCATGAGGAGCCCGTTCCGAGTTCCTTGACTGGGCCTTCCATTCCCATTCACCCACCGCCTCACGAGCAATCGCTTGGATTTCAAGGGAGTGGTTTTACCACTCATGAGCACGCCACGGGCCCACACCAAGGTATTGCTTCTTTCCCTCATTCTTCTAATGGTGGCTTTGTTCCCAACATGGGAGGGCATGGTGCAAACCATGTTGGGAATGGTGGTGGTTTGGTTGGAAAGGGGCACGTCGGGAGGGCATGGTGCGAACCGCGTTGCCCCCGGTTCTCATGGTGTTCGTCAACCAGACATGGTAGGGCATGGTGCAAACCATGTTGGGTCCAATGTACTCTTGGATTCTCATGATCCCTTCAATGATTTTGGCGGCCTGGACCCCATTCCTTATGGTTATGGTTCTCATCGCCGTTCTCCGAATGTGCCCAAATCCGAATCTCGGTCCGTATGGTTCTCCAACCGTGCATGCTTTCAATCCGACACCAAATGCGAATTCGAATGGTTATGGTGGTGGTCCCGGATATGGTAATGATCATGGATTTCAAGAGGACGAGCTTGATGAGTATGATTTGTTTGGTGGTTACGATCCGAGTGCTCCACTTACTCCACCCATCTGGACTATGAGGGAGGTGAGCCAAGCTTTTGTGGGGCCTCATGTTTCGTCTTGTATATATCTTCCCCCCGCGGTGATGGTTATTGATATCCGATCGCTCGATTTTGCCCGCCTTCCCATTTTTCACTGGTTTGCCTAGGAGGACCCCCTCCAATTCATCAAGCAATTCTTATGGCATGTCTCGAGTTTTCACCGCCCGAATATGATGAGTTTGGAGCATCTTCAACTCCGATGTTTCTCATATTCTCTCCAAGATAAGGCTTTAACGTGGTTCATGTGTCTTCTTCCTAACACGATTCGCACATGGAACGAGCTCGAAAAGGTCTTTTTCAAACACTACTATTCCATGGATAAAACAAATGATGTGAGGATTAAAATTATGTCGTTCAAGAAAATGAAAAATGAGCCGTTTCACTCTGCTTGGTCTCGGTTCAATGATCTTCTTCATAGTTGTCTGCATCATTGTATACCCAAGGAGCTTCTAATTCAAACCTTCTATGAGGCATTGGACCCCCAATTTCAATATATGGTGGATACATCAGCGGGGGGTAATATGACGATCCATTCTCCACGCGTGCTTCTCAATGTTTTCATCTCTTTCGCTGAGAATTCTCAACAAAAATCCTCCCGTTCTTTGTACTCAAGTGCTAATGAAGTCATTAATGTAAATGAGCCTCTTTCCCCAAGAGAGCTTGAGATGAAAAAGGACATGGATGCTATGAAAGTTCAAATGGTCAAGTTGTCGTCCCCAAGCATGGACCCGCCTTGTTTGTCTTGTGGTATGGTTGGGCATGAAACGCTTTATTGTCCGTCGAATCCTTCCCATGACATACTGATGCCTCAATCGGAGGATGTTTGTGGGATCCAAGGTTACCAACCGGGTCACGGTGTGGCTCGGCCACCCTTTCCTCGGCCATCTAGTCAAAATCCCCCGTACCATCCGAGCAACCGCACACACCCGGGCTTAGGGTACTCGAACCCTCCCATGGGCTCTTCTCGACCATCTCCCATGACGAATACTCCACCACCGGCCACCGATCCGGCTCTTAATGTACTAGTCCAAAAAATGCAATCCCTCACCGCCTCGGTTTCCACCTTGAGTACCACGGTGTCTGCAATGGATACACGTTTGAACGCCACAGACACGAAACTTGGGCAATTGGCTACCGAGATAAATATGATCAAACAAGCCAATGAAAAGGGGAAGCTACCAAGCCAACCTTCCCATGCCCATGCAATTACATCTCTTCGAAGTGGTTGTTTTATCGATAACAAGGTGGCTCCACCTTCCGAAAATGAGAACGTTGATCCTCCGGTACTTGTCGCCACTCCCGATTCCACCCCCGCGGGTACCACACCGTCAAAAGAAGGCACCTATGGCTTGAACAAATCCTCGAACGCTTATAAGCCACCGATTCCAAAAGCCTCCCTGCCTTATCCATCTCGGCTCCAAAACACCAAGAGGGACGATCAATTCCAACGGCTCTACAACACTTTGGCAAATGTGAATATCACTCTCCCCTTGTTGGATGCCATTCGAGACATACCCCCTTACTCGAAATTTTTCAAAGACCTTTCCTCCAAAAATCTCATCCATTCTCCAAATGAGACGAATGTCTTATCTAAAGAGGCGAGTGTGGTGTGTGATCCTTCGGTTTTGGCCCTCAAGAAGATCGATCCCGGCTCCTTTTGTATTGACATCACACTCGGAAATGGAAAGGTCACAACCGGTATGCTTGATTCCGGGGAGGGGATAAATTTGATGCCATCTTCGATATATGAGCAATTGGAGCTTGCGCCCTTGCAAGAAACACGAATTTGCTTACAATTGGCCGATCGGTCGATTCGATACCCGAAAGGCGTTGTCAAGGACGTACTTGTCAAAGTTGGAGGGCTTGTGGTCCCGGTGGATTTTGTTGTTCTTGACGTGGGAACAGTTTCAAATGATGGGGCCGAACATACGATTCTACTTGGGCATCCCTTCATGGCAACTACTCAATGCCTCATTGATGTTGGCAAGAAGAACCTCACCTTATCCGTTGCAGGTGAGTCGGTTACGTTTTCAATGTCCAACTTGCCGTCGATTCCTTCGAGCATCTATCATGTGGATCGCCTTCTTGTTGATGAGATTCAAGATGTGGTTGAACAAGTTTTCTTGGCGGACGAGTATGAGGATGGTGATAGCGGTGATTTTGAGGATGTTGGACCTTTTGAGCTTGGCAATGATTCATGTCATGAGATGGGTCTCTTTGAGAGTGCTTGCATTAGTGTCGTTGAGGCCAACGACCTATTCTTGAAGGGGGAGGTGGGACTTGTTGATGAGAAACAAGTCGTCGAAATGAGTGAAAACTTTGACGAATACTTAGAGGGAATGATTGATTTGTTCGAGCTATCCACCGATGAGGGTGAGAGGAGGCACAAGCTAGAGCTAAAGCCTCTCCCATCTCACCTCAAATATGTATTTCTTGAAGAAGAGGAGAGTAAGCCGGCAATTATTTTTGCCAATCTAAACGAAGAAGAGGAAGAGAGGTTGATCAAGGTGCTAAAGGCTCACAAAAGTTCCATTGGATGGAGCCTCGGTGATATAAAGGGAATTAGCCCTTCGACATGCATGCATCGAATCATATTGGAGGACAACGCCAAACCCTCTCGAGATCTCCAAAGGCGATTGAACCTCAACCTTAAAGAAATCGTGAAGGACGAGATACTCAAATTGTTGAAGGAGGGCTTGATCTTTGCTATAGCCGAGAGTGAGTGGGTGAGTCCCGTGCACATGATTCCTAAAAAGAGCGGCATCACCGTTATGGAGAACAAAAGGTGTGAGTTATTGGCTACACGGGCAACGATGGGGTGGAGGATGTGCATCGATTTTAGAAAGTTGAATGCGGCTACGAAGAAGGATCACTTTCCTTTACCTTTCATTGATCAAATGCTAGAAAAGTTAGCCGGCCACCACTCTTATTTCTTCTTAGATGGATTATCGGGCTATTATCAAATTTCTATCGCGCCCGAGGACCAAGCTAAAACGACGTTCACTTGTCCATTTGGGACTTTCGCCTTCCATCGAATGCCGTTTGGGCTATGTAATGCCCCGGGGATGTTTCAAAGGTGCATTCTATCAATATTCTCCGACATGATCGACAAATATCTTGAAGTCTTCATGGATGACTTTTCCATATATGGGGACTCGTTCGAAGAATGCTTGAGAAACCTTGAGGAAGTGTTAGCCCGATGTGAAGAGACGAGCTTAACTCTAAGTTGGGAGAAGAKCCACTTCATGGTTCGAAGTGGCATTGTGCTCGGGCACRTGATTTCGGAGAAGGGAATTGAGGTGGAMAAAKCCAAAGTGGAAGTGATCGAAAAKTTACCTCCTCCCCTTAATGTGAAAGWTGTAAGSAGTTTCCTCGRGCATGCCGGTTTCTATYRGAGGTTTATAAAAGATTTTTCAAAWATTGCCCGTCYCTTGTGTCRGTTGTTGAGYAWTGAAGTCCCTKTYGAATTTKACGAAACTTGTAAGGAAGCRTTTTTGGCAATTRARAAGAGCCTCGTGTCCGCCYCCATWKTCGTAGCTCCMGAWTGGAACTTGCCTTTCGAGATTATGTGCGATGCATCGAGTGAAGCRGTGGGGGMCGTACTTGGAYAACGAGTTGASAAGCTRTTAAGAGTGRTGTATTATGCAAGTTTGATGCTCAATGATGCACAAAAGAACTATACGAYGACCGAGAGAGAGCTCTTAGCCGTRATTTTTTGCTTTAGAGAAGTTTCGAACTTACATTGTTGGATCACGAGTTGTGGTGCATAGCGATCATGCCGCATTACGATATTTGTTCTCTAAGCCTCAAGAAAAACCCCGTCTCATTCGATGGATCCTATAACTTCAAGAATGTGATATTGAGATCAAGGATCGGAAGGGGTGTGAGAATGCGGTAGCCGATCATCTTTCGAGGTTGGTCATGAAGGAAGGAGAAAGGGTGGCCATTGGAGAGAATTTGCCACACGAGAACTTGATGAAAGTGAGCCAAGCGCCTTGGTACGCCGATTATGCAAATTACTTGGCAAATGGTGAGCTTCGGCCGGATATGGATTAGCAAGAAAAGAAACGCTTCCTAGCTAAGTGCCAAAGTTTTTATTGGGACGATCCATTCATGTACAAAGTGGGGAAAGATGGTATGATAAGGAGATGTGTGCCCGAGGAGGAAATACAAGAGCTATTAACTTTTTATCACCACCATCAAGTCGGAGGCCACTTCGGAGGAAGAAAGACGGCTCTCAAGATTTTAAGTTCGGGCTTCTATTGGTCGTCCCTCCATTATAACGCTCACGTCCATGTTCAAACTTGTTATAGATGTCAAAGGACGGGGAGCATTTCAAAGAGAAACGAGATGCCCTTGGTGGGAAATTTGGCGGTGGAGATGTTTGAAGTGTGGGGGATCGACTTCATGGGGCCATTCCCCAAGTCTTCCGATGGGCATGAATACATTCTTGTGGGAGTGGACTATGTTTCGAAATGGGTCGAGGCAATACCTACAACAAAGAACAACGCCGAGGTGGTTGTGAAGTTCGTGAAAGAGAACATATGTGCTCGCTTTGGCTTTCCTAAGGTCATAATAAGCGATGGTGGTAGTCACTTTTGTAACAAACTCTTCGAGAAACTTATTAAGATCTACGGGATCAAGCACAAAATAGCGATGCCATATCATCCCCAAACCTCGGGGCAAGTTGAAACGAGCAACAAGCAAGTGAAGAGCGTCTTGGAGAAAACGGTGAGTGAACGGGAAAGTTGAGTGAAGCGTTGTGGGCCCTCCGTACGTCATATAAAACGGTTCTAGGCACGAGCCCGTACTATTTAGTATTTGGGAAATCTTGCCCCTTGCCCGTGGAGATCAAACATAGAGCATTTTGGGCGATAAAAGCCGTTAATTTAGACTTGAAGGAAGCCGGCCTCGAGAGGATGTTGCAATTAGAGGAATTGGACGAGCTTAGAGATAATCAATATGAAAATGCTCAAATCTACAAGGAGAGGACGAAATGTATCCACGACAAGAGAATAATCCCGAAAAAGCTTGAGGTTGGGATGCCCATTTTGCTTTACAATTCCCGCTTAGCACTCCATCCCAAAAAATTGAAGTTGAAATGGACGGGTCCTTACACCATCGAGCTTGTTAATCTGAGTGCAGCGGTGACATTGATCGACCCCGCATCTCAAGATCGTTTTCAAGTGAATGGGCATCGAGTTAAACTCTATCGACATGGTTTCCTTTTGCCACCCGGCAAGGAAGTGGTAGCTTTGGTGGATCCTCCCGTCTGATCCATTGCATAATTCACAAGGGAAACGTCAAGTTAATGACGTTAAACAAGCTCTACATGGGAGGTAACCCATAAATTTTCTATCTCTTTCTTATCTTTCTTATTATTATTCACTTTTGTTTTATTTCATTTCATTTTATTTTATTTTATTTCATTTTTCTTCTTTCTTCTTGAAATTATGTGAATATTTCCTCCTTTACTTTGCGTTGTCTTATGTTTTTGTTGGTGTAGGTGCAATCTGGGAGCTACGGAGACCAAAAACGAGGAGTTGGCGATCACTGTTGCAGTCGATCGACAACCTCCAGTCGATTCGACTGGTTAGCAGTCGATCGACTGCCGAATCGAATGACACCCCTCCGGATCGACTGGCGGACAGAAACTCGAGTTGCTCTCCGAAGAGCAGTCGATTCGATAGCTTTCCAGTCGAATCGACTGAGCAGTTGATCGACTTCATAATCGACTGAGCCCCCCCCCCCCCCGGATCGACTGGCGGACAGAAACTCACAGACTTCTCTGAAGAGCAGTCGATCGACTGACCGACAGTCGATCGACTGCCCCACTGACGCGGACTTGGCAGAAAGGTTATTAAAACTCGTCGATCCTCCCCCCCTTTGCCCAGCCGACTGCAGATTAAAAAGGGAGATCGAATGCTCTCCCCTCCTCTTTTTTTTTCCCGATGTTTTCTCTTTCTTATTTGTTATTTCTTTTCTCCGTTTTTTTTTCTTTTTC
>BMAC01000200.1:1019138-1039674 GCA_014905375.1 Phtheirospermum japonicum
TCAAATTCAATAATGTGCGAGCAAAATTAAACCTCTTCAATGCAATTTCAATAAAAACACAAGCAAGTCGATAATTCACACAAGGCTACTCACTAGTTTGCATCGAATTTGGGAGCAAAATCAAAAGAGCTTTTGGAGATTTGCAATCTTTTCACAAGAAAATATTGATTATATATATATATAAAGGCAGTTTTGGACGAAGCACAGAAATTCAACTCCTCACACAAGAGGCTTAAGACATGCAAAAACTCGACAAGTAAACTATTCAAACTTCAAAGTATGAGGAATTATTCTACGATGTAATAAAGACATAAAAAATGACACACAAAAGACTCACAACCGACTCAACACCATATAATAGCGCAAATAGTAAGCGTCACTTCGCCAAGAATGCGTCACTTCGCCAAGGCTCGATTTAAGATTTACAAAACATGCTTAATTAAAACCGGACCCTAAGCACCTACCCACCCCACACTTAAACCATGCAATGCCCTCATTGCATTTTAATGAGAATCAAGTAAAAGGAGTGTGAATAGAAACTCCCTCAACCGAGCGAGTTTGGGTGAAATGACCTCGAGGCACATATATCACCCTTGTTCCGACTATATCCATATATGTAAGTTACTTTTAAAATCCTAAATGAGCCCCTTGAGCCTTTATCCCGTTTCTTGTTAACCGAGCTCGATTTTAGCTCTTATGTCTTCATAATTATGAGGCGGGGGAGTGTATTGTTAGCTAACGAAAAATATGTGGGAAATCAAATGAGAGTTTTCGGGTTTTAGAGTGCTTATACAAAAAAAAAAGAATAATTCTCCAACACAGATCACGAAAAGTGATTAAGCGTGCATTCAAGTGAAAAGCCTAATTCAAAAAGGGCTAAGTTTAGTAAAAAGGGGCAAGTCATATAGCCGCTTAGTGTTGTGAGATAAAAGTCGGGAAAGAGTGTGAAAGAGAAAGGGTTTCGATTGAGAGTTGGGTGAATTGGGATTGTGTGAAAAAGGGGTAAGTTTAGTAAAAAGGGTTTCGATTGATATTCCCATCATATAGATAAGGATAAGCACAAAGGTTTTTCTTTCTTTCACACTATGTTCATTGCATGTACACTCTCGATTCTTTTCGTTGTTCGATGACGAACAAACCGATAAGTGTGGGGTAGTTGTTTTGCATGTAATTGTTGTGTTTTTCTTAGTTTTTATAGTTAGGGTTTAACATTGTTTTTAGTCGTTGTGAGTCATTCTCGTTAGGTTTTTGGTCATTTCCCCGTTTATAGTATTGAAACTTGATATATGCGTTTCTTGATGACGAGCCAGGGGTTTTGAATCTAAATTCGTATGTTGTAGGTGGCACGAGGTATTAGACCGACGCTAAAAGTTGTAAGGAGCGAGTCGAGGCGTTGAAACTCAAGGAATCGTGCCGAAACGAGGAAAATCGAGCCAAGTCGACTGCCCAGACTGCCCTCAGTCGATCGACTGCTAGCCAAAAAATCGACTGGAGGATCGACTGACCATCAGAGAGCGCTGCAATTTGGCGAGGCAGTCGATCGATTGGCCACTAGTCGATCGACTGGTCCTGAGGAAATCGACTGCAGCCATCAAAAATTGACTGATCGACAGAGAGTTGCGGACATTTCTGATAAGCAGTCGATCGACTGCCCTTAGTCGATCGACTGAGAGTCCGGGAATTAAAGCGTTTGGACGAGGTTGCCCCTGCTAAATCACTATAAAAACCCTCCAGTTGACTTGAGGAAGGCATCCACTCAATCCCCAATTCTTGCAGTAGCATTGGGATTAATTTTCTCTTCATTTTTCCTCTAGATCTACTTCCTCTCCCTTAGGTTTTAGATTTAATCTTCAAGCATTTCCTTGGGTTTGTAAGCTCAAGATGTATCCAAATACTCATTTGGATTAGCACTTTCATTGTGACTCAAGCTTTAGGATTCTCCATTTAATTTTAGTAAGCTTTCCTTTTAATTTCAAGCTTTGTTCTTCATTTTCATACATGTTCTTCAATTATGCTTTTTGTCTTAGCTTCTTGATATTATGATGAAACTTGAGAATTGACTATGAATCCTAGTTGAGTGACATACCTAGGCTATAGATCGGGTCCTTGATCATCATGACTTTGAGTTTTACTCATGCTTTATTTTGAATTAAATTTCCATGCATAGTTTTAAGTTGAATTCTAGAACTACTCTTCGTTTCTCGTTAATTTTCCGAAAGATTTGAACTTTTACATCAACTTTTATTGCTCTTTACTTTGGTGCTTTCAATTTTTGTCAATTTGCATTATTTGAGTCTTCATGCATGGTTGTACCTCGTGCATGCATAGTAGTACATGGTGAAACAATGCTTGTTTTTGCTTGTTTTTATGAATTTCTTGCCTTTTCAATTAAGGCATACGACCGAGGCATTTGACCAATATGCACTTTCAGTTCCTAGTGTAGTATAGCTATTTTAATTGCTCTATTTTCATTTTCTTTCTATTTTTCAAAGCTTGAAACACATAGATTCCTCAATTGAATTGAAGTCCGATAATACCGAGCCATGAACCCGTTGATTTAATTCAACACCACTAAAACTATGAAAACAAATAGCGCCGTTGTGACATGGCTTGGTTAAGGCCTTTAATTTAATTGTTGTTTCGTTGTGTTTTTAGCTTTCTTTGTTATTTGACGTTCTCTTTGAGTGTATGCAAGGTCGTCGCTCGCTTGGACACAAATTATTTCCTTATACTTCTAACCCCGAACGATTATGACGTCTTCGACATCCGTTACTTCTTGATTCTTCTATGGCGACCAATCAACCGGGCCCATTTCTCAATCCTCACGGGAAATCCCCCCGGGTAGATCCCCAAGCTTCTACCTCGACCGAGCCCGGAGTTCATGAGGAGCCCATTCCGAGTTCCTTGACCGGGCCTTCCATTCCCATTCACCCACCGCCTCACGAGCAATCGCTTGGATTTCAAGGGAGTGGTTTTACCACTCATGAGCACGCCACGGGCCCACACCAAGGTATTGCTTCTTTACCTCTTTCTTCTAATGGCGGCTTTGTTCCCAACAATTTCAACGGCTCTACAACACCTTGGCAAATGTGAATATCACTCTCCCCTTGTTGAATGCCATTCGAGACATACCCGCTTACTCGAAATTTTTCAAAGACCTTTCCTCCAAAAAGCTCATCCATTCTCCAAATGAGACGATTGTCTTATCTAAAGAGGCGAGTGTGGTGTGTGATCCTTTGGTTTTGGCCCTCAAGAAGATCGATCCCGGCTCCTTTTGTATTGACATCATGCTCGGAAATGTAAAGGTGACAACCGGTATGCTTGATTCCGAGGAGGGGATAAATTTGATGCCATCTTCGATAAATGAGCAATTGGAGCTTGCGCCCTTGTAAGAAACACGAATTTTCTTACAACTGGACGATCGGTCGATTCGATACCCGAAAGGCGTTGTCAAGGATGTACTTGTCAAAGTTGAAGGGCTTGTGGTCCCGGTGGATTTTGTTGTTCTTGACGTGGGAACGGTTTCAAATGATGGGGCCGAACATACGATTCTACTTGGGCATCCCTTCATGGAAACTACTCAATGCCTCATTGATGTTGGCAAGAAGAACCTCACCTTATCCGTTACGGGTGAGTCGGTTACGTTTTCAATGTCCAACTTGCCGTCGATTCCTTCGAGCATCTATCATGCGGATTGCCTTCTTGTTGACGAGATTCAAGATGTGGTTGAACAAGTTTTATTGTCGGACGAGTATGAGGATGGTGATAGCGGTGATGTTGAGGATGTTGGACCTTTTTAGCTTGGCAATGATTCATGTCTTGAGATGGGTCTCTTTGAGAGTGCTTGCATTGGCGTCGTTGAAGCCAACGACCTATTTTTGAAGGGGGAGGTTGGACTTGTTGATGAGACATAAGTCGTCGAAACGAGTGAAAACTTTGACGAATACTTAGAGGGAATGATTGATTTGTTCGAGCTATCCACCGATGAGGATGAGAGGAGGCACAAGCCCGAGCTAAAGCCTCTCCCATCTCACCTCAAATATGTATTTCTTGAACAAGAGGAGAGTAAGCCGGCAATTATTTTTGCCAATCTAAACGAAGAAGAGGAAGCGAGGTTGATCAAGGTGCTAAAGGCTCACAAAAATGCCATCGGATGGAGCCTCGGTGATATAAAGGGAATTAGCCCTTCGACATGCATGCATCGAATCATATTGGAGGACGACGCCAAACCCTCTCGAGAATTCCAAAGGCGATTGAACCCATACCTTAAAGAAATCGTGAAGGACGAGATACTCAAATTGTTGAAGGAGGGCTTGATCTTTGCTATAGCCAAGAGTGAGTGGGTGAGTCCCGTGCACATGGTTCCTAAAAAGAGCGGCATCACCGTTATGGAGAACGAAAGGGGTGAGTTATGGGCTACACGGGCAACGACGGGGTGGAGGATGTGCATCGAGTTTAGAAAGTTGAATGCGGCTACGAAGAAGGATCACTTTCCTTTACCTTTCATTGATCAAATGCTAGACAAGTTAGCCAACCACCACTCTTATTGCTTCTTAGACGGATTATCAGGCTATTATCAAATTTCCATCGCGCCCGAGGACCAAGCTAAAACGACGTTCACTTGTCCATTTGGGACTTTCGCCTTCCGTCGGATTCCATTTGGGCTATGTAATGCCCCGGGGACGTTTCAAATGTGCATGCTATCAATATTCTCCGACATGATCGACAAATATCTTGAAGTCTTCATGGATGACTTTTCCATATATGGGGACTCGTTCGAAGAATGCTTGAGAAACCTTGAGGAAGTGTTAGCCCGATGTGAAGAGACGAGCTTAACTCTAAGTTGGGAGAAGAGCCACTTCATGGTTCGAAGTGGCATTGTGCTCGGGCACGTGATTTCGGAGAAGGGAATTGAGGTGGACAAATCCAAAGTGGAAGTGATCGAAAAKTTACCTCCTCCCCTTAATGTGAAAGWTGTAAGSAGTTTCCTCGRGCATGCCGGTTTCTATYRGAGGTTTATAAAAGATTTTTCAAAWATTGCCCGTCYCTTGTGTCRGTTGTTGAGYAWTGAAGTCCCTKTYGAATTTKACGAAACTTGTAAGGAAGCRTTTTTGGCAATTRARAAGAGCCTCGTGTCCGCCYCCATWKTCGTAGCTCCMGAWTGGAACTTGCCTTTCGAGATTATGTGCGATGCATCGAGTGAAGCRGTGGGGGMCGTACTTGGAYAACGAGTTGASAAGCTRTTAAGAGTGRTGTATTATGCAAGTTTGATGCTCAATGATGCACAAAAGAACTATACGATGACCGAGAGAGAGCTCTTAGCCGTAATTTTTTGCTTTAGAGAAGTTTCGAACTTACATTGTTGGATCACGAGTTGTGGTGCATAGCGATCATGCCGCATTACGATATTTGTTCTCTAAGCCTCAAGCAAAACCCCGTCTCATTCGATGGATCCTATCACTTCAAGAATTTGATATTGAGATCAAGGATCAGAAGGGGTGTGAGAATGCGGTAGCCGATCATCTTTCGAGGTTGGTCATGAAAGAAGGAGAAAGTGTGGCCATTAGAGAGAATTTGCCACACGAGAACTTGATGAAAGTGAGCCAAGCGCCTTGGTACGCCGATTATGCAAGTTACTTGGCAAATGGTGAGCTTCGGCCGGATATGGATTGGCAAGAAAAGAAACGCTTCCTAGATAAGTGCCAAAGTTTTTATTGGGAAGATCCATTCATGTACAAAGTGGGGAAAGATGGTATGATAAGGAGATGTGTGCCCGAGGAGGAAATACAAGAGCTATTAACTTTTTGTCACCACCATCAAGCCGGAGGCCACTTCGGAGGAAGAAAGACGGCTCTCAATATTTTAAGTTCGGCCTTCTATTGGCCGTCCCTCCATTATGACGCTCACGTCCATGTTCAAACTTGTGATAGATGTCAAAGGACGGGGAGCATTTCAAAGAGAAACGAGATGCCCTTGGTGGGAAATTTGGCGGTGGAGATGTTTGAAGTGTGGGGGATCGAATTCATGGGGCCATTCCCCAAGTCTTCCGATGGGCATGAATACATTCTTGTGGGAGTGGACTACGTTTCGAAATGGGTCGAGGCAATACCTACAACAAAGAACAACGCCGAGGTTGTTGTGAAGTTCGTGAAAGAGAACATATGTGCTCGCTTTGGCTTTCCTAAGGTCATAATAAGCGATTGTGGTAGTCACTTTTGTAACAAACTCTTCGAGAAACTTATGAAGATCTACGGGATCAAGCACAAAATAGCGACGCCATATCGGGGCAAGTTGAAACGAGCAACAAGCAAGTGAAGAGCGTCTTGGAGAAAATGGTGCAACCGAGCCGGAAGGATTGATCGAGAAAGTTGAGTGATGCATTGTGGGCCCTCCGTACGTCATATAAAATGGTTCTAGGCACGAGCCCGTACTATTTAGTATTTGGGAAATCTTACCACTTGCCCGTGGAGATCGAACATAGAGCATTTTGGGCGATAAAAGCCATTAATTTAGACTTGAAGGAAGCCGGCCTCGAGAGGATGTTGTAATTAGAGGAATTGGACGAGCTTAGAGATAATCAATATGGAAATGCTCGAATCTACAAGGAGAGGAAGAAACGCATCCACGACAAGAGAGTAATCCCGAAAAAGCTTGAGGTTGGGATGCCCGTTTTGCTTTACAATTCCCGCTTAGCCCTCCATCCCAAAAAATTGAAGTCGAAATGGACGGGTCCTTACACCATCGAGTTTGTTAATCCGAGTGGAGCGGTGACATTGATCGACCCCGCATCTCAAGATCATTTTCAAGTGAATGGGCATCGAGTTAAACCCTATCGGCATGGTTTCCTTTTTCCACACGGCAAGGAAGTGGTAGCTTTGGTGGATCCTCTTGTCTCATCCATTGCATAATTCACAAGGGAAACGTCGATGTAATGACGTTAAACAAGCTCTGCATGGGAGGCAACCCATGAATTTTCTATCTCTATCTTATCTTTCTTATTATTATTCACTTTTGTTTTATTTCAATTTATTTTGTTTTATTTTATTTCATTTTTCTTCTTTCTTCTTGAAATTATGTGCATATTTCCTCCTTTACTTTGCGTTGTCTTATGTTTTTGTTGGTGTAGGTGCAATCTGGGAGCTACGGAGACCGAAAACGAGGAGTTGGAGATCACTGTTGCAGTCGATCAACAACGTCCCGTCGATTAGACTGGTTAGCAGTCGATGGACTGCCGAATCGACTGACATCCCTCCGGATCGACTGGCGGACAGAAACTCGAGTTGCTCTCTTAAGAGCAGTCGATTCGACAGCTTCCAGTTAAATCGACTGAGCAGTCGATCGACTGCATAATTGACTGAGCCCCCCTGGATCGACTGGCGGACAAAAACTCACAGACTTCTCTAAAGAGCAGTCGATCGACTGACCGACAGTCGATCGACTGACCAGTAGATTGACTGAGAAGCACTCGATCGACTGTCCCACTGACGCGGACTGGGCAGAAAGGTTATAAAAACCAGTCGATCCTCCCACTCTTTGCCCACCCGACTGCAAATTTAAAAGGGGAGAGAAAAAGGAAAAAAAACGGAGAAAGGAAATTAAAAAAAAAAGAGAAAACATTAGGAAAAAAAAAGAGAGGGAGAGGAGTCGATCGACTGGGCTCTTGTGTGCGGGAAATTTTGGTTTCTCCAATTCCTTTCGTTCCTACAACAACATTGGGGGTTTTTGTTCTTTGGTTTCCTTTTCAAAATCCAAGACGATCTTTGAGGTAATTCGCTTGAAACAATTCCTTGAAACATTTTTGGTTTGATAGGTTGAGATTTGGAGATATTTGGGTTCCGATTCTTTGAAATTCCATATTCAAAAACTGTGCCCACTAAGTGTTTGAGGAAATGCCTCAATGAGTTTCCTTTGTTGATTTTTCCCCGTTCCTTCCGTTTTGAGCGTTCATATTGATCCTCGAAGTTCTTAGACCACATACTTTGTTCCTTCTCACCAATTCCATGTCTAATTACTACAACCACTTTCCTGGCCTCGCCGCCAATTACTCCGCCCCGTTTTCCATTTATTCTACGTTCGAGGGTGAACTTTTCGAAAACCTATCCCAAAGGAACTTTGCCGTTCCACATTTCATAACGCTCGATCTCCTTGACGAGTGGGTGGTAAACGGGGACTACCTAGGGTTCGGGTCCCGGGTGCTCGCCCTAATGGATGTGTTGGGCGCTAGATACTTCGCCTCCCTTCGAGCACCGGCCTACAAGGAGTTGATGCTCGAATTCTTTACCACATACGAGTCCTGTGATGTCTCGGAGTTCCGGGTTCGTTTCGGAGGGAGGGAGTGTCGGGTTACACAGGAAGCGCTCCAAGCGGTCCTTGGGTTCAATTGTGAAGATTTATGGGACGACCGGCCAAGAGAGTTTGCCCCGACACAATTTTGGGCATCGATCACGGGTGGACGAGGAACTTCTCGTTATCAAGCCTCGGCAATCACCGACCTTTCCCTTTTGAATGTCTACAAGTTCTTTGCCCACGTCATCATGGGCAAGCACGAGAGCTCCAACCTCACCCTTGACGAGGTTTACGTACTTTGGAGCTTGGAAAACGGGCGTCGACTTCTGTTTTTTCATTTCATCCGGGATGGGATACGAGCGATTACGAAGACAAGGGGCGGAAGTATAGCCCGGGTCGGAATGGGGCCGATGATTACCATGATCGCCCGACATTTTGGATTCAACCCGGAGGTGGCTCGGATGACGAGGGTCGGGCCGATGGTATTGGGGTGGAAATTGCCGAAGATACCGACGAATCCCCAACACCCGCGCCACCGAGAGCAAGAACGGGAGGAGGAAGAGTATGATAGGCGGCACAACGAGGGTGTCGATGCCGACGACGTCCCGAACACCGGTTTGGGGGCGCCGTTTCACGCAAGCACGAGCCAAGGGGCTTTATCGCCTTATGTGGGCCCGAGCACCGGCCCGGGTCCCAACACGGATTGGCACGAGTTTCAACGCCAAGTATTTGAGCATTTTGATCGGCTCGACGCGGGGCAAGCTAGACGACCGAGCCCACCGCGCCCTCCATAGCCGCCTTTTGCTAATCGAAAGCCGCTTGTCCCGGTACGAAGACGACAATGACGAGGATTACGAAGTTGACGAGGAGGACGAAAACGACGACGACGAAGAAGATAACGAGGACGAGGAGGAAGAAGAAGCTCACGAGGTGGAAGAGGAAGAGGACGAGGAAGCGAACCTCCAACACTGACGTCGGAGGCGCCATTGATCCTTCCTATCTCTATTATATTTATTCGGCTATTTTGTTTTATTTAGACTTGATATTTCGGTTTGTATTATCTTTATTTCGATTATGTTCTTTTGTTCCTCATCTAATTCTTGAAAAATCCAAAAAAAAAAATTTTGAAAAACTAAAAATCCAAAATAGAGTGTTTTGTGCTTTTGTTCCTTATTTTTGTGAGTTATGTACATAATTTCCTTGGATTTTAATTTGATGTGATTGTTTTTGTATATATCTTGATTATCGACTCCAACCTTGGGCAAATGGATATCTTGGTAGCGTTCATGAAGTCGGGTGACACTAACCATGCTCGGATGCTACATGGGTTGCTTGATTTTTAGGTGGACCCCAACAAGCTCGACCCAAACTCGCTCGGTGGAGGGAGTTTCTATTCACACTCCTTTTACTTGATTCTCATTAAAATGCAATGAGGGCATTGCATGGTTTAAGTGTGGGGTGGGTAGGTGCTTAGGGTCCGGTTTTAATTAAGCATGTTTTGTAAATCTTAAATCGAGCCTTGGTGAAGTGACGCATACTTGGCGAAGTGACGCTTACTATTTGCGCTATTATATGGTTGAGTCATCATTGAGTCGGTTGTGAGTCTTTTGTGTGTCGTTTTTATGTCTTTATTACATGGTAGAACAATTCCTCATACTTTGAAGTTTGAATAGTTTACTTGTCGAGTTTTTGCATGTCTTAAGCCTCTTGTGTGGAGTTGAATTTTTGTGCTTCGTCCAAAACCGCCTTTATATATATATATATATATAATCAACATTTTCTTGTGAAAAGATTGCAAAGCTCCAAAATCTCTTTTGATTTTGCTCCCAAATTCGATGCAAACTAGTGAGTAGCCTTGTGTGAATTATCGGCTTGCTTGTGTTTTTATTGAAATTGCATTAAAGAGTTTTAATTTTGCTCGCACATTATTGAATTTTAAAATGACCTCGAGGCACATATATCACCCTTGTTCCGACTATATCCATATATGTAAGCTACATTAAAAATCCCAAATGAGCCCCTTGAGCCTTTATCCCGTTTCTTGTTARCCGAGCTCGATTTTAGCTCTTATGTCTTCATAATTGTGAGGCGGGGGAGTGTATTGTTAGCTAACGAAAAATATGTGGGAAATCAAATGAGAGTTTTCGGGTTTTAGAGTGCTTATACAAAAAAAAAGAATAATTCTCCAACACAAATCACGAAAAGTGATTAAGCGTGCATTCAAGTGAAAAGCCTAATTCAAAAAGGGCTAAGTTTAGTAAAAAGGGGCAAGTCATATAGCCTCTTAGTGTTGTGAGATAAAAGTCGGGAAAGAGTGTGAAAGAGAAAGGGTTTCGATTGAGAGTTGGGTGAATTGGGAAGGTGAAGCGATTATAAGCTTCGGGTTTAGAAAGTAGGATTTTGTGCGTTATTGATCACGTTTGGTCGTGTGTTAGCCACTATATCCAAATGTTCCATACCTTACCAAAGAGCCAACATTACAACCCATAATAAAGACCTCGTTTGATTCTTGTTTGGTCATGTGCTATGAGCAATATTTAGCGTCCGATTTGTGATATCTTGACGAACGCATGCATTGTCCGACTCGAGCGTATACACGTCCCTTATCAGACACTTGAGCGAATTGAGCGAACACCTCAAATTTCCATTTGTGAGGAAATGATCGATTTGGCTTGCATTTGAGAAAGAGTAATACGAGCAATGCTTGGCAATAGCGAGTGAATGTTGATATTCCCATCATATAGATAAGGATAAGCATAAAGGTTTTTCTTTCTTTCACACTATGTTCATTGCATGTACACTCTCGATTCTTTTCGTTGTTCGAGGACGAACAAACCGATAAGTGTGGGGTAGTTGTTTTGGATGTAATTGTTGTGTTTTTCTTAGTTTTTATAGTTAGCGTTTAGCATTGTTTTTAGTCGTTTTGAGTCATTCTCGTTAAGTTTTCGGTCATTTGCCTGTTTATAGTATTGAAACTTGATATATGCATTTCTTGATGACGAGCCATAGGTTTTGAATCTAAATTCGTATATTGTAGGTGGCACGAGGTATTAGACCGACGCTAAAAGTTGTAAGGAGTGATTTGAGGCGTTGAAACTCAAGGAACCATGCCGAAACGAGGGAAATCGAGCCAAGTCGACTGCCCGGACGACTGCCCGAGCGACTGCCCAGACTGCCCTCAGTCGATCGACTGCTAGCCAAGAAATCGACTAGAGGATCGACTGACCATCAGATAGCGCTGCAATTTGGCGAGGCAGTCGATCGATTGTCCACTAGTCGATCGACTGGGCAGTCGATCGACTGGTCCTAAGGAAATCAACTGCAGCCATCAAAAATCGACTGATCGACAGAGAGTTGCGAACTTTTCTGATAAGCAGTCGATCGACTGAGAGTCCAGGAATTAAAGTGTTTGGACGAGCTTGCCCCTGCTAAATCACTATTAAAACCCTCCACTTGACTTGAGGAAGGCATCCACTCATTCCCCAACTCTTGCATGAGCATTGGGATTAATTTTCTCTTCATTTTTCC
The DNA here is from genome assembly GCA_014905375.1 of Phtheirospermum japonicum. Taxonomy (NCBI): domain Eukaryota; kingdom Viridiplantae; phylum Streptophyta; class Magnoliopsida; order Lamiales; family Orobanchaceae; genus Phtheirospermum; species Phtheirospermum japonicum. The sequence goes on from BMAC01000200.1 coordinate 1,030,953, forward strand.
TCTAGATCTACTTTCTCTCTCTTAGGTTTTAGATTTAATCTTCAAGCATTTCCTTGGGTTTGTAAGCTCAAGATGAATCCAAATACTCCTTTAGATTAGCACTTTCATTGTAATTCAAGCTTTGGGATTCTCCATTTAATTTTAGTAAGCTTTCCTTTTAATTTCAAGCTTTGTTCTTCATTTTCATGCATGTTCTTCAATTATGCTTTTTGTCTTAACTACTTGATTTCATGATGAAACTTGAGAATTGAATATGAATCCTAGTTGAGTGACACACCTAGGCTATAGATCGGGTCCTTTTTCATCATGACTTTGAGTTTTACTCATGCTTTATTTTGAATTAAATTTCCATGCATAGTTTTAAGTTGAATTCTAGATCTACTCTTCGTTTCTCGTTATTTTTCCAAAAGATTTGAACTTTTACGTCAACTTTTATTGCTCTTTACTTTGGTGCTTTCAATTTTTGTCAATTTGCATTATTTGAGTCTTCATGCATGGTTGTACATCTTGCATGCATGGTAGTACATGGTGAAACAATGCTTGTTTTTGCTTGTTTTTATGAATTGCTTGCTTTTTCAATTAAGGCATACGACCGAGGCATCCGACTAATATGCACTTTCAGTTCCTAGTGTAGTATAGCTATTTTAATTGCTCTATTTTCATTTTCTTTCTATTTTTCAAAGTTTGAAACACATAGATTCCTCAATTGAATTGAAGTCCGATAATACCGAGCCATGAACTCGTTGATTTAATTCAACACCACTAAAACTATGAAAACAGGGTGAAGTTAGGATCCATTCTGTAGTAACATTTTGAAGCAATGTGATTTGTATAACCACATATCTGACAAGCAACCTTGCTGTTGTTCTATCCTCTTGCACCTCTTCCTCTGATACCCCCTCTTCTGCCACTTCATATATTTAAGTATGTTCCTCTTCCTTTAGCATTGTTTTAATTGTTGTTATTATTGCTCCAGCTGATGTTTTCCCTTCTAGACTGTCCATGAACAACCACATTTGCAGTTATAGGGGCAGACTCATCAAAACGAGGATTTGTAGCTTCTGTCCTTGACTCAAAGCTCAAAAGTAAACCACTTTCATCCTTAAAGCTCCACCTTGAAGGGCTAGAGGTGATTGTAATAACAACTGGATCATATTCACTTAGCAATTGATCCAAGTCTTCAATTTTGTTCCCAGAAGCAGCTAGATTATCACAACACACTTTAACTTTGTTCAAATACTCTCTCATTGTCAGATTGCCTTTCTTCATGGTTTGAAATTGTATTTTATACTACATTGTTTTTTCTCCAGATTGAGCTGCAAAGTTTACTTCCAGAGCATTCCACATTTCATGGCTTGAGGTGAGACCAAACATTAAAATAAGGACACTTTCAGAAACATTAAAATAAGGACACTTTCAGATAGAGAGGATAGGAGCCAAGAGGCTAGCAGCTGATCTTGTCTTTGATAGGATTGTAAAATGGGATTAAGAACAATGAGCCCTTCTTGGTTCTGGACAACCTTTGGTGGGACCTCAGTGGTTCCATGGAGATAGGATTCAAGACCTAAACCTATAGCTTCAACTAGGATTTGCTGTTTCCACACAAGATAATTGTTTTCATTGAGTTTAACAGAGATAAGTTGATGCCGAGGTTGGATTAAAAGATTTTGAGAGAGAGAGACTGCAGGGGTTTGCACATTGGTTGTGTTTATGGAGGTGTTAATCTCCGGTCCTGCTGCTGCTTCAGCCATTTACAGTTGAGCTTAAAAAGGATAAAAAGAAGAAGGGAAAAAGTTGCAAAAGGAGGAGAAAGGGACTTATCAAAATCAGGCCCTAAGCTTGCTCTTGATACCATGTTGGAGAAATACAAAAAGCTTCAAAAGCTGAGCCATGATAAAACTGGAAAGAGCAGAACCTTGCCTTCATATTATTCAGGAGATGTGTTGCCAAATACATATATATACTGCTAAACCCTAGCAGATGACCTAGCCGCAGCAGCTAAAGGAAAACAACAGTCATTGAACAAGAACCGTTGAAAAAACTACACCTAAGAATTCAAATGAATGGTGTGGATCATGTCCAGTACAAGCCAATGCATGGAAGCTGTATAAACGTCCAAGAAATAGAAGAGGACACAGGCAAAACTGACTGGATGAAGACATGAACAAGTTGCTGACTGGATAATGGCACCTGAATTATTTCTACCTCTAACAAACAGGAAAGAATACTGAAATGCCAAATAGAGAAGTCAAAAGCCCAGCCACTCGGCCTCCAGAGAGACATCAAGTGGAATGAAATTGAAATTTTCTTGTATGAATGCATGGTTAGCACAGCCAGTCTGGATGATGCCGACATGCGTAACAAGGAGGAGATTAGATGGTTTTCAATTCAATTATTAACCATTAAGCTTCCACACTGAAAGTGCTGGCGCATAATGATACGCAAGGAGGAGATGAGATGGGTTTTCAATTTGCATGAGATAACATGAATTAATTTATTTAATAATTTTTAATTATGTATTCAGTTTAAAACTTGGGCACCGAAATGACTACATATTGTTTATTATATAATTATACATGATTTTATGATAGAAATTTGGACAAAATATCCCTTTAGTAGATGGCCTTGATGCTAAAATGCAAAACCTGTGTGGTTTCGGTAAATTTAAAATTTAAAGCACAAAATAAGAACATATAGGCACCAAAAATGCAGAAAATCAAAATGTTAAAGCCGCTATACTACTGGATCATATGGTTTTACTTGACTAAAATTGTTGTTACCCCATGGTTACACGAGACATCAGTTTGTAGGGCCAAAATTTCTAGGCTTGCAAAGTCACTTGACCAATTTTGTAGTCACAACAAACAATAAACGGAGGCCTTCAAAATAACATAAACATGTGCGGACTACTACATATATTAAAGCACATAAAATGTGGTTCTTTAAGGGAGACATGGATATACTTCACAAATAATAATAATAATAATAATAATAATAATAATAATAATAATAATAATAATAATAATAATAATAATAATAATAATAAATGAAAATGACAAGAAAGAAACTCACTCTAGCTTACATTACCCAATACCAATGTCTCGAAAAGGAAGGCGTCGTTCAATAAAAGAAATAAGGGACTAATGAAGAAGGTGGGAGAGCTTAGGAGCACCCGTTGTGACTAGTGAAGCCTCGTATGGTCCATCTAGAACCGGAGAAACACTTTTTACTATAGTTTACATATGCTTTCTAGGCGTCGCAAGTATACTATGTAGCAATATCGATGATGTAAATTGTGATTTTTTGCAATTTTCATTTTCTCATAAATTCAAGTTTCGTGCAATTTTCATTCAATATGTCCTAGTTTAGTGCAATTTTTGTCAAAAATGGCAATTCAATATTACTCTCTTTCGAAAAAAATAGATGACCCAACGTATAACTTGTATCAACAAAGTTCCACCAAAATCGAAAGATTTACTAGATTGAAATTTATATGTAACATATACTTTGAATACTTATATGAAGAAAGGTAAATTTCATTTTTCTTTTATTATATTGGTCATTACAGAAAAATACGTGATATTGGTTATCATCAAACAACGTCCATTAAGTTGGCCAATTTATACAAAAAGGTCCCAAAAAAGCTTGATCAGGGCTTTTTTTTTCCCTGACGTGGCATGATTCTATATTTTTATCATTTTATTTATTTTAAACATTAAATTGAACACCGAAAACTGTTTTTTCCTCCATTTTATTTTCCTTTTTTCTTTTAATTAAATTAATGAAAACTTAATTAATAAAGAAATTAGTGATAAATATAAAAACATAAAATAAATATTTAAAAATTATAAAATTGATATATATGAAATTATATGATTTATTTTATTATTAATAAAACTTAAATCAATTAAATATTTATTAAAATCAGAGATAAACATAACAACATAAAATTCATCTAAATGAATTATAAAATAAAGATATAATTACCATGAAAAATCTATTTTTTAAATATCAAACTATATAATGATTTTATAGTTTTTTTAAATTTATTTTATATTTTTATATTTCTCTCTAGTTTTATTAATTAATATTTTTGTATTAATAATCAATTTGTTTTAATATAAGTTTATATATTTATTTTATATTTATAATTTTCTATTTATCTATGATATTATTAACTTTTTTATTAACTATATTAAAGGAGAAATAAAGAAAAACAAAAAAGAAAAGGGAGAGCAAAACATAATTTTATTAATCTTTATCTTAATTTAATATTTTAATAAAAATTTAATAACCAGTATAAACCTAACACAACATTTATAAAAAGAAATTTTGATTTTAAAATAAATACATTTTTATAAATCCAAACTTTATTACCTCAATTTAAGACGCATATGAGTGTGTCCAAATATATATTTTATTAAACTAAACATCTCCGTTATTTAAATGAAACTAATATCCAATATTTATTTCACCTAAGCGATGCTCATCGAGAATGATTTATTGTTTTTTATTTTTTTGAATAAGGCATTAGACCATTTAGGACAATCTCATTTTTGAAATTTTTATAATTATATTGTATGTATATTTAATTATTATGTGAACATGTTATTTGTTGTTTTTGTAACGCCCGAAATAAAAATAGAGCAAGATAATAATTCTTCAGTAAAATACTTACATAAATTCACAAAGCAGCCTCTAAGATTTTCCAAACTGCAGACTTGTCGAAAATACTAAATACAACGGAAGTCTAAATTTCAATCTCTATATTGAAATTTTGTGTAATTTTATTGGGTACATTTTGTGTTACCACCATTAAACCAAAGCTTTTTGCTTAAATGAGATTTTTTGGATCGTTTATTATATATTATTTATTAGGTGGGATGGTATAAATGAACGGGGTACCTTTTAAAAAAAACATACAACCACATCGGTTCTCAATAAACCGATGTCATATGTTTAACATCGATTTTCACTAAAACCGATGTGACCTCTCGCTCGGATGTAAGACTCCCGCCGCCGTCAGAAGAGGCGGTTTAAGCTTACAGGAGAGGGTCATACTCTTCACCGATCGCCAAAGTAAGTCTTGTGTTCAATTCCGCAGGTTGGAAGGATTTCTTTCTGTCGTCTGTCTTTCCCTTCTCTCTCTTCTCTTAGCAAAGTAGGTTTAAGTCAGACTTTTGGCTCCTCGTTGCAAGCAAACTGGGGCTTGCCTTACCTCAACATCTAAATAAAGAAAGGGCGGGCGCCGAAAAAGAAGCAGCCCAACCTCTACAAGAAAGCTTTGCTTGGTAGGCGCTGCCTACTCACTCGGACAATGCTCTGAATACTTTTGTGTGCAGTTCCGCCCCCTTATCCCATATTGAGTCACAGGCAGCGCCTCGAAAAGCACGGACAAGCCACATGCAGCTTTATAAATTGATATAGCACTTCTTGTGTTATCTACCATTTTTCAATCAAAAAAACTTCTTGTATCAAAGAAAGCATGATTTGAGGAGTATCCTAAATGGACAAACATTGCACCACTCTAGCCACCCACTACAAAGTAGATTGAAGTGATGAACAATGCTCGAGCAATACCAAACCTGCTATATATCTCAAAAGTCTAGCTCATAACAGCTAAAAATATAAAAAAGAATAGAATCAATAATTTCTAATAAATATTGAATATATTCATCTTATAGAATAGGCCAACAGATGCCCCATGACACCTTTCGTGAACAGCTATGCCCGAGCACTTTAGAGCAAAGAAGGACTGGATTGGATCTTGCTCAGTGCTGCTATAACTTAATAACCAAAAAGCTCTGCGTCAAACTTCAGCCCCTTAGAGTTGGCCACGGGGCAATAGCCTCTGATGCCTCACACCATTATGACAAGCGGGGGCTTGCCCATCAGCCTACTTTGACAAGAGGTGGCAGGAGCGCTGGTCAGAAAGAAGGGTCAATTGCTCGGGATAAGGATAAGAAGAATGCTAGTTCTTAGCCGATAAAGAGCGGGTTGAATAGATGAATGTCACGGTTAAGTGCGGTCTTGTCATACCAACATTAGGAAATCCGTAATTGTTCTTTCAACGCATAAAGAGACAAGGGTTTGGTTCCCTTTTGTTGAAGGATTCGACCAATGAGAGTATCTAGCGAAATTCCTTGTCGGGTAACTCATTATTCGGAGGTGAATCATAGAACACCAAAAGSTGTGGTATCTTATGGACCTAACATAGGTCACATCCCTCACAACATAAGCTAACTAAATTAATTATTTAAAAAACATAAAGAAGCTTTGTTTTTCATTTCTCTCGGTCTTACGAAAAAGACACGCGATTCGGAATTTTTTTGAAAGAAAAGTCACATATTCTACATCGGTTTTCACTAAAAAATGATGTGAAAAGTCACAGAATCTACATCGATTTTCACTAAAAATCAACGTGAAAAGTCAAATCTTTTACATCAATTTTACAAAAACTAACGTGAGTTTTCACGTCGGCCGTTTAGACATCGGTTCCAAAATCGACGTGAAATGTGAAAGAAAAAAACCGACGATAAATCCCTATTCTGTAGTAGTGAAAGGAATCATTATGTTCTTCTGATGAGTAATTGTAGATCATTATCAGATTTCAGTTAAGCAACTTACAATTGCCATTACCGAACCCTAAAATGGTGTTTGCAACACCTGAACAAAAGTGCAAAAAGATGAGATCCCATTAAGAAACAGACTGTACACATTATCAGTATTCCAAAAAAATATAACAGAAAGAGAAGGACACAAGGAAAAACATAATATTCAGTTTAGAAACTCAATGGCATGCTCTATTTTCTAAGTAGCATTGGTGCGCAATAGGGTAGAAAGAGATTTTCTCTATGGGGATCAATTATGAAACTATTAAGAAAAATCACAATTTTATTTTTATTTAAGTCTTCGATTTGTAGGTGATAATTTATCATATACAATAATTATTCTTCAATCAATTGTTGATTGTTGGATTAAATGTTATTCCTTTTAATTAATTTGAAAAAAGGACAATTCTACTAGCGAAAAATTTTTCTGGTGCTAAAAGGTGGACTCGATTAGAGAAGATACAATTAGATCTCTACGGCGAGGAGTTTTGGAGTAAGTCACATAACCGGGAATCGGTTCCTTCTCAATCGTCGCTTGAAAAAGATGATTACGAGGTATTAGTTTATTTTCCCTCAATTCAAAATTTGTATTTGATACATAATAATGAAAATGACGATCATTAAAATTGTTAACAAAACCAATGGGGGTTAGTATATATATATATATATATATATATATTATATATATATATATATATATTTGATATATACTTGTTTTAATTAATTACAAAATTTTAAATTTCGTTGCATATATCCCGTGCAGTTATAGCGAACCCATTTGGGATGGCTTTCAATGCTATTACAATAGTAGTTCAATATTTTGACCCTGTTGTGAACAAGTAAATTGAAACAACTAATTTTTGCTGATTTATCTTTAATTTGTATCAGTGATTCAAGTTATTCCTTGGATAGATTTCTATGTGTTTATTCCTTGGGTTGCTTCTATTCGTGCAAACAAATATGAGAATTCTTTGGAAGTGTATTATTATGTTTTTTTCTACAGGGGATTTTTTTTCACATTTTGTGACTACCTCCACAATCTATTATCCACCACCACCACCCCCCCCCCCCCCCCCCCCCCCCCCGCCCATCTAAAGAATCGCAAATAGATCTACCAAAAGTGCAACATACACACGAACTATCTGTCACACAAACTGTCATAAAGGGCAACATGCCAAATACACAAAATAACCAACAAGAGTGCAAAATGACCATTACACAAACTATTACAAAAATTCATATTGTTACATATTATATATATATATATATATGCTCATACAAATGGAATCAGATGTCAAAAAAACACCTCCTCAACAATAAGAAGAATATGTTGTAGAAGCTGTTCAAATCCATACTACCAGAGACCATGCAACAAATTATGGAGGCGGGCCTTGAAAGTGATGAAGAAAAGGCCGGCGAACAAGAGGTCAAGGAAAATAAAGGAAAATACTTAGAGAATCAAATAGATGTCGCGCGTAAATTCAAGGCCTAACGGTCCAGTCTACCAACTTTAGATCTTTAATTTTTTCACATTTGGGACTACCTCCACCACCCCAAAAAAAAGAAAAAAAACTGATTCTTATGGGATTTTTTTTAAACTGGGACTAAATTGCAAATGGTTTTCTTGTTTGTAATATTTACTATTCATTATTTTATATTATAAATGGTTTTCTTGTTTGTAATATTTACTATTCGTTATTGACCATGTAGGTGGTCTTGATAGGCTGTCTCTTATACACATCTAGATGTGTATAAGAGACAGATATATACTTGTTTTAATTAATTACAAAATTTTAAATTTCGTTGCATATATCCCGTGCAGTTATAGCGAACCCATTTGGGATGGCTTTCAATGCTATTACAATAGTAGTTCAATATTTTGACCCTGTTGTGAACAAGTAAATTGAAACAACTAATTTTTGCTGATTTATCTTTAATTTGTATCAGTGATTCAAGTTATTCCTTGGATAGATTTCTATGTGTTTATTCCTTGGGGTTGCTTCTATTCGTGCAAACAATATGAGAATTCTTTGGAAGTGTATTATTATGTTTTTTCTACAGGGGATTTTTTTTCACATTTTGTGACTACCTCCACAATCTATTATCCACCA
>BMAC01000200.1:1071011-1082870 GCA_014905375.1 Phtheirospermum japonicum
AATATCCAAAAAAAAAAACCACCTGCCTCCAAAAAACACATATCCATCTTAAAAAATTTCACTAAATAGATATCAATCTAAAACCACATGCGTCCTAGCGAAAATATACCCAAAATATCCAAAAGAAATCCAAACATATACACATCCATCATAAAAAACTAAAATTATTTCCGGCACACAAAATGTGCTTAACACACTCACTTCCTACGCTTGTTAGCTGCAGCATCAACTTTTCTTTTTTCAGCAATTTGTCGTTTCAACTCTGGTTTCTCTTCATAAAAGTTTTTCACTTCCTTCGGCACAATAGCACGAACAGTGTTGAAAGAGCTCGAGATTAGGTTTGCACACACCTCAGCCCTAATAGCATGCCGAATCGGAGCCTTCAAAAAGTGGGGGAAAAAACTTAGAAATTGCAATACAATCCTTATTGTCCAAAACTAACAAAATCAGAAAAATAAAAAAGAAAAAATTACCTTTAACAGACTTGAAGATGAGTATGAGACGCCATTGAAATGCTTTATATGGTGCATTAGATAAACACCACAATCCTGGTCTTACTTCCTCGTTTGCCAGAGAAAAATGACATTTTCAAAAATGTAATTCTTTATATCGGCAACACATTGATGGTTTGTTGATTCCATAAATGCAGCCATTTCTTTAGCCTATATGGAGAATAAATATGTTAGAACAAAGCCAAAAAAGTTGAAAAACAAAAAACAGTCAGAAAAGTAAATTTGTGATACTTTTAACATGTTATATAATACTTTTGACATGTTTTGTAAAACTTTAAAATAAGGATCAAATGTAATAAATAAAAATATGACTTACCACAATTTTCACAGCTTTCTCACAGCAATTAAAACATCCCACTTGCGGTTGTCCAAATATTGAAGTTTTTTCATAGGAGTGTTGATCAGAGCACAGAAATAATGCTCATTGAAAAGAATGGGGACAAAAATCTGCAGTTCAAAAAAAAAAAGAACAAAATTGTTTTAATGAAATAACTATAATTGTGTGATTATGTAACTATATTATCTTTACACTTAAAAATATTTTGCGATACTTGATCAGATATTATAAAATTCATACTAACTTTCTGATACAAAAAATAAGTGTGTTCTGTGATACTTTTAATATCTTTTCTGATACTTTTAATACATTTTGTGATACTTGATAAAATATTGTAAAAAAATCATGCTAATTTTTTAATACAAAAAATAAGTGTGTTCTGTGATACTTTTAATATCTTTTCTGATACTTTTAATACATTTTGTGATACTTGATCAGATATTGTAAAAATTCATACTAATTTTGTGATACAAAAATAAGTGTGTTTTTTGATACTTTTAATATCTTTTCTGATACTTTTAATACATTTTGCGATACTTTATCAGATATTATAAAAATCCATATTAATTTTGTGATAGAAAAATAAATGTGTTCTGTGATACTTTTAATATCTTTAATGATACTTTTAATATATTTTGTGATACTTGATCAGATATTGTAAAAATTCATATTACTTTTTTGATATAAAAATAAGTTTGTTTTGTGATATTTTTAATATCTTTTACGATACTTTTAATATCATTTATAATACTTTCAATATCGTTTCTAATACTTCATCAGCTATTTAAGAAAAAAAGTCTTAAATAGATCTATTGTAAAATAATTAACAGACTTACCATTTCAAGTTTGTTAGAATCAACATTAAATAAACGAAGCCACGGCTTCCAACACCCGTGAATGTTAACTGGATTTTCAAGAGCTTTCTCCTCGTCCATCAAAACCCCATCAACAAGTTTTACCACATTCAACTTTAAAAAAAAAGGACAAAAATTAAAGTTTTTCAAATAATAAAAAAAATATAAATAAATGTGACTAATTTAAAAATCAAGAATTTACACTACTGCCAGTGCTGAAACAAAAACGACGACAACTCTCACCACTATCAGTAGAATTCAACGTCAACGACCAAGCATCAATAACAGTAGAATAAATCCTTATTTCAACATTCAAAGATTTCATGTCCTCTCTTGGGGTCGTATACAGTCTATCAAGTCAAAACATCCACTCACTGCCAAAAAACAAAAATAAACATATATTATTAAAACAACAATAATAAAATCAATACAAAAAGTAAAATATGTGTTATTATTAAAAATAACTTACAATTTATTTGGTACGGTACCAAAATCATAGAGGCAGTAGTCAACAATTTCCCTATGCCGAGGATCCATGCTTGAAACGATATTCTTGTTCGTCAACATAAATTGAGAGACATAACCAACATTCTCATCAATAACCCATCCATTCAAGAAGTCAAGTGTCTCGTGTGGCTGAACAGTTTAGTATCAACATCAGTCGCAAAAGCATCTTCCTCTTCATCTCACTCAGGAGTCAACAGCTCGAAACTGGGCATATCTTCAGCCATTTTCTTCATTACATAGAACTGAGCCACAATGTCTTCAACGCATTTAAGGAACGATGGATCAGAAAAGAATGTCTGACTAGATGTTAGAGACTCGCTAACGTGAGTCACATTAGCTGAAGCAAACACATGACTACTTCTCAGCTTATCCTTCATTGCCACTAGCCGCTTCATATGATATTTCGTAACAACATCACTCTTTTCAAGAACAGAAATATCTCATGATTTCCTATATACACAAAAGAAATATAAATGACACATATTATTAATAATGAAAAAATATATAACATGAATTAAAAATTATAAATATACTTTAACAATGATACTACTTTTGTTATACAATAGATGTGTTCTGTGATACTTTTAATATCTTTTCTGCTACTTTTAATACATTTTTTGATAGTTGATCAGATATTGTAAAAATTCTACTAAGTTTGTGATACAAAATTAAGTGTCTTCTGTGATACTTTTAATATCTTTTCTGATACTTTTAATATATTTTGTGATACTTGATCAAATATTGTAAAAAATCATACTACTTTTATGATACAAAATAAGTGTGTTTTGTGATACTTTTAATATCTTTTCTGATACTTTTAATATATTTTGTGATACTTGATCAAATATTGTAAAAAATCATACTACTTTTGTGATACTAAATAAGTGTGTTTTGTGATACTTTTAATATATTTTCCAATACAATTCATTCATTTTGTGATACTTTTACTTTTTCTATAAGACATACTCTAGATATGTACAATGATTCAAGAGAAATTACACAAGAAAATAACTTGCATTGTTAGCTTCATTACAATGAGCTAAATCATCAGGATCGTCGTCCGATAGATCAAATCTTAAAAACCTCATGCTTGTGCTCTTTCCATCGCTCTTGCATGGTTGTCCCTCTCCATCACTCTTGCCCTTCTTACCCTCTGATCCACACAACTCGTACGGGTTTTTATGACCCATAAGGTATAAATCATGAAAAATCTCACCATCCCCAAAGTCCCCTCCCAAAATTTCTTCAGTTATCCTTTTGCTAACCCTTTAAGAATCCCAGTGCTGGATCAATGGCAGTGTCATAGGTTCAACACTCCCTTTCCACTTAAGACGGTGAAAACAAATGAATGCAAGAGCCAACACACAACCACTCACATTTAAAACCTTCATGCTGTTGTATTTGCTCACAGCCTCACACAAAGGTTTTGAGACATATGATGACCAATCAAAAGTAATTATCCTATTGACATAATATATGGACTACGAAGCACTGAAACTCACGGTTCTATTAGCAGATAAGGCTAAAAAAGAGGACAAAGCATACAAAACAAATAACCTCTTAAAATCATCGCCTCCTTCAGGAAAAATGTTATGTAGAATATCTTTCAAACTGGCAACGGGCGACCCAGTTTATATACCATATCTAGATAAAAAAATAAATCTCCAACTCAGACTTCTCCCCCCGCGACTCAATCACACTATTACCAGTGTTCGCCGCCAACAAAAAATATCACATATATCAAAGTTTATGAGAACAAACCTAACAGAAGTACTAATGCTTAACATCCTACTCGACCCGTTAAAATTCTCCACAAACCACCTAACCAATGAATGTGAAACATTTTACACAAAATTTAATTTTGTCAAAACCCCAAACCTTATACTCTCCACAAGCGACCTAACTATATATATATATATATAATAGTATGTGTAATTCATGTGATTAAAGGATATATGTGCATGGGTGTTTACGTAGTAGTAGTAGTAGTAGTAGTAGTAGTAGTAGTAGTAATTAGAGTAATGGGTGTGTTGATATCACCAATATATTCAAGGTTATAAAAGTGTCTTATTTTTATGTTGTAATATCCCACATCGATTATACCTATTAAATAAGGCTTAGTTTTACTTTTATAAATGGCAAATGTCCCACATCGTTTTCATCAAAGGATTTAAAGGAATCTTCACCTTTTAAAAGGGGGCTTGTCCACTTCATTTTATATACATGACCAAATGTACAATATTTATTACGTGTTTCCATAACAAGGGGTCATTTAACTAGGAAGCCTTATTTTAGTATATTTTCTTGAGGTTTCGAGAAATAACAAAGAGTTATCGTGGGGATATTACGTAGTGATATTTTAAGGTACATTTTCTATTAGTCTTTTCTTTATTATTATTTTTCATTAATTTAGTATTTTATCTATGGGTAGTTAAAAATAGTATATTATTTTAATTAGCCTCTAGTAGTAATTAAAGTTAACATTTTATTTACGAGTTTTTAAGTAGTATATTATTTTGTAATGATAAGTTACTAGTATTGTGCCCGTGCGTTGCACGATAATTCTTTATTGTATTTTATCTAAAATAAAAATAATTGGTTTGAGTGTGTTAAAATATTTAAATAAGTAATTTTATATATATGAGAACCATCCTTGGTTCTCACACCAAAGATGGTTTTTACCTTAATTGCTCCCTATATAAAAATTATTTAAATATTATTCTAAGATCGAATAGTATTGAAAATGATATATCTTGGTTCATAAAAGGATTATTAATAGATGAAATGTACTTTACAAATTATGTAATTTTTTTCTTATACACGATATTTGTAATTTTGTTACTATATTTATTCTCATCATCGTCGATCAATATTTTTAAATTCTTAAAATTGGTCACCCTTGATATAGCAACGTACAACTGACCATGATTGAAAGCTCATTTTTTTAGGAAAAGTCCAACGTAAGAGAGAGATTGTCCTTGAATTTTGTTGATTATCATAGCGTATGACACAATGAAACTTGAAAGACAACCCCACATTAGATGGTGTGACAGTCATTCTAGAGATGAACACCAATTCACATGCATTGCTTCTTTGAGAGATATTAGCATATATAGTGTGATCGTTTGGCAATCCATAACATTTAATGGTGTTTAGAAACTCTGGTGAGTGGACGTCCGACAGTATGTCAATGTTTGAATCGAATTTGCATGCATTATCAGAGTTAAGATATACTTTACATTCTCCATCATTTTATGACATCATATGTTTATTAATCAAATCAACGACATCAAGTTTTGGGGAAAGAATAGCACGATCCTCCAAATAAGCGAAACATTCAGTAGTTTTTCTAAATTATGGATATGTGCTCGCCACAATTAACAGAACATGGTCACCATCATCTTTCAATAATAGATAATCTGAATTTCAATTTGAATGATACCATCGTTTGCTCCTCCAACCATTCAATCTCTTATACTATTTATCAAATTGACAAATTTCTTTAACTTGACACCTTCGGGATCTGAATTATGATTTTGCATCCCCACATTCTTGGTCTACTTCAAAACCATGTAATGAGTTCATAAATGTGAGAATTTGATCACCATGTGAACTATGTCTGGTTTAGTGCATTTTGGAATAGCTGGCGAAATTCGATGAAAATCTCAACCAAGAATTATTATTTTGTTACCAAATAGAAGTTGCGCATTAGAATTTTTTTGCGGTCTCATCATGTCTTTCAATGTTTTGTTAGAGTTTTAAAATAATGGCTATTCATCATTAGAGTTTCGTCCCAAATAATGTGTTGTGCATCCACTATTAGTTTTGCAAGTGGAGCTCCAGTAAAGATCAAAGTCTTGGTGGATGTTAAAAGGAATCATAAATCTAGAATGCTCAGTTCTTCCTTTCGAAAGAAAAGGAGAAGCTATGCCGCTAGATGTTACATTAATAACAATTCCAACTTGAAAGGAAACCTTAGATTAGACGGTGTGACAGTCATTTTAGGGATGAACAATAATTCACCCGCATTGCTTCCTTAAGAAATATTAGCCTATACAATATGATCGCCAAGTTTATAACAACCAACATTACACAACACAAGAGAATGTTCGATATTTCTTAACAACATGAGTGGTCATTCTAAACTTCTGCAACACCATCATCTCTAAAATTATTTGTTTGGTCATTCTAAATGAATTGAAAAAATTGTTTTCACTATCAGTATGGATTATAGGTCTGCTAAAAATTTGGTATGAAGAGAGTTTTTTGCATTATTACCTTTGTATAGTGAGCAAATAATAGTATACGTATACGAAATAAAATATGAATATTTAAATGAAGTTAGAGTGATTGGTATGTAAAACGTAAATGTATACCTAACGGAATTATCTAAATTTTGAATCAATATATAAATTAAGTATGTCATGGATGCTTTAAGAATTACCGTCATTAGTAACATTTGCTTTTAGAGGCGACTTTCCCTTGTTGGTTTTGGAATTAGTTGATCTTTTTACGAATCTATTATAGTTTATGCCACAGTGTTCATTCCACTCGATGCTGGTTTCGCACTTGTATTTTTTTGCATGATTACTGAGATAATAACAAAATACATTATTTTATGAAATCAGTTCAAATCAAATGTATTGACTCGTAATAATATTTGATAAATAACATGTTGATAGCCAATATAACAAATACTACATTATATTACACTGTGCAATTTTGCATATTTTAATTAAAAAAGTGGTCAAATTATTTTTGAGAAAAAATGACAAATTTGATATTGTTGGACTCACAATAAAAACCAAAATAATATATAAATATACATACCTACATATATATATAGTATATATATATATATATATATATATATATATATACTATATTATATATATATATATATATATATATATATTCAAATGATCTTATTAATTTTCTTAAATATTAATTAGGGTATCTTTTATAATTATATTAAGAGAATTCCCACATAATTAAAAAAAACTAAATCATTATTAATATTAAAAATTATTTATGAGATCAATTCAAATAAAATAGTATTCAATCGTAATAATATTTCATAGATAACACGTTGATAGCCAATAAAATAAATATTAAATTATGTTGTCATTTTTATATAATCTAATTTAAAAAAGTGGTCAAATTACTTTTGAGAAAATATGACAAATTTGATATAATTGGACTCACAAAAGAAATAAAATAATAATAATAATCACAAAAACCTCACAATAAAAACCAAAATAACATAAAAGTGATTTTAGATAGATAGATAGATAGATTAGATGTAGATGTAGATATAGATATTTAAATGATCTTTTTATTTTTAATATAATTAGGGTATTTATCCTAATTTTATTAAGTAAATTCATATATAATTAAAAAAAGAAAAATAATCCTACATGAATTTTTCTCGCTCTTACATGGTTTTATTTATTATTTTCACTATCCAGCATGGATTGTAGGCCAGCTACAATTTCATGTGAAGATAATTTTTTTCCTCCGCACAATGAGCAAATGATAGTATAAGTATTAAATTAAATATAAATATTAAAATAATGTTGAAGCGATTAGCATGTAAAACATAAAAGCATACTTAACAGAATAAACTCAATTTTGAACTTTAATTGAAATTAAATATGACACGAATGCTTTCAAAATTACTGTGTTTAGAAAAATTTGCTTTCAACGGCGGTCTTTCCCTTTTTTGTTTTGGAATTAGTTGATATTTTTCTAAATCTATTGCAATTGATGTCAGTGTTTATTACACTTAATGTTGGATTTGCACTTAGTGTTTCAGAGATAATAACAAAATACATTATTTTATGAGATCAATTCAAATAAAAAAGTGTTGAATCATAATAATATTTTATAAAAAACATGTTGATAGCCAGTAAAAATAATATCATATTATATAGTATTGTGTATTTTTGTATAATTAGTGATCAGATTATTTTTGAGAAAAAATGACAAATTTAATATTGTTGGAATCGGAATTGAAAAAATAATGAAAAAATGCAAAAAAAAAAACTCATAATAAAAATCAAAATAACATATAAGTGATTATATAAATATAAATATAAATATATATATATATATGTATGTATGTATATATAATATTTCTTTTTATTATTTTTTAATGTTAATTAGAGTATCTATCCTAATTATGTTAAGAAGATTTAATTAAAAGAGAAAACTAATCCTAGGTGGCTTTTTAATTAAAAAAGGAAACCAAATCATCATTAATGTTAATTAAGGTATCTATCGTAATTATGTTAATAAAATTCCTACATAACTAAAAAAAGAAAGTAATCTTACGTGGCATTCTACTCGTATTTTTTTCTCTCTCCAGACCTCTACTTTAATATATATATATATATAGATTTTAGTATTAATGTTTATTTTAGTATTTGTGCTTTCGATTAATTTATTAGTAATTGGACTGAGAAACTCTTTATTACTAAAAATATACGAGGTTATCTGAAAAATGAGTCGTAATTTGTAAATTAAAGTGTTAAATTGGAGTCTATTCAATATTATATCTTGATTAGATTATATTGAGGAAGTTGCTCTGTGACTTGAGAAAGTGTAAGCTTTGGACCCGAGGTAAGTAGAAATTCATCTGCAACTACAATGCATAAACATATTATTATTTAGTTTGCCTATATGACTGTGATTATCGTCTGTATTATCTGAATATGATGTATGAGTTGTTTGATAGATTTGATTTATGTTTGCTCATTGAGCCTATACATTGGCATGTGTACGTGCATACATGAGCCTTGATCATGTAAGAGAGTTTATCAAAGTAGAAATGATAGTTTTGACCACTATTAGTGCAGCGAGGCATGTGGAACATGCTTATATGATATTTGAGTCAGTGCCCAGCGAGACATGTGGACGGGGCTACTTCAAGATGTAGCTCAGTGCCCTGTGAGGCATACGGACTGACTCCATGTTTATGAATTCCCAGTGCCATGTGAGACATTCAGAATGGGATATTATGATGAACTGCGACATGCTTTTATGTTATACTGAGCTCGTGCCATGTGAGACATTACTTAGGATATGTGAGACATTCGGACTGGGTGTCGTATATTGATCTCTTTCCGATGCACTACAGTAGGTCAAGGGCCCAATAAGAAGAAGAATTTTAAGAAATGGTTTACGTCATCAGCATGACCAAGATTGAGTTGTGTTGATTTATGATATTCAATGAACATGCATAATTTCTGCTTACTGAGCTTTAGCTCATGTAGTTTATGCATTGTAGGTGAGTCTTATAACATCTGAGCACTAGCTGACTGAGTTATTGGAGTTCCATGAAGTTTTGAGAATTCTTGTACATGGATGACGACTTGTTGGACTAAGCCTTGGGTTTACTCTACTTTAGGAATTCATAAAACAGGATGAGTAACTCTGATGTATATAAGATTTCCTAAATGTTGTTTGAAACCTTAAAATATGTTTGAAAGTCTATATATGTATGTGAGCTTTTGATCTGAGAAATGATTTTTCTATTAAAAAATAATAAAAAATAAAAAATGTTTTATAAGTTTCCAAATATAGATAGTGTGTGTGTGTGTGTGTATATATATATATATATATATATATATATATATATGAGAGTGGGCATGACAAAAAATAAGATATTTATTTCAATATAAATGAGCTTATTAGTAAAGGTTACGATGTGTAAATTTTCCTGAACATGAGCTTATTAGGCACAATAAGCTATCATCTTGGTTCTTATCGAATAGTTTAAGGCATTGATTAGTTGAACTGATTTAAATAGCTGATAGCTGATGTCTGATAGTTGATAGCTGGTAGCTATTTTTAAATTAGTACTTGGTAAATTAGTTGATTAAAGTAGCTGACTGAAATTTTTTTACCAATATAGACATGATTTAAAAATATAATATATTATACATAAAAGTAATAATAAAATAAAAAATAAAAGAAATAAAATTATAGTAATTAATAAAGACTTCCCAATTTTTTTCAAGAAATAAGACAAATACATGAAAAATAATAAAAAATAATTATAATAATAAATAAAACATTACTTATGACTAATAAATATATTTTCGTAAATTATAAAGTAATATATTAGTTTATAAATAAGACTTTTTTGCAATATAAAAGAATAAAAAATGATTTTTTCCAAGAAAGGAGCTTAATAGATTAACTATATTTACTAATGCCTAAAGAACATAATTTACAATTTAAACAAACCAGATACGATATAAAACATAAGTATATTACCTTAACTTTTTCAAAGGCTTCTTTAAAGAGTCCCCAGCCCTTTTTGTAGACTTCAAAGAGCTACCTTCACTGGAAAATAAAAAATATAACACATAAAAGTATCAGACAGCATGTAATACATTGGATTTGTTTTGTAATACTTTAAATGTGTTCTATAATACATAATGTAAAACAGGAAAAAAAAAAAAACAAATATAATTCTTTTACTTTTTCTCCTTCACTGGTTCTGCCTTTTCTTTCACCTTTGCTAAAGTAACACTCTTAGCCTTCTTCTTCATTACATTTCCTTCGTCATTTGACTTCTTTGTGTGCTTCATAGGCACAGATTTTCTCAGCCCCTCGTCACCTGCCCCGATAACCTTCTGAACAGTTTTTTCTGCAATCTTCTTTACCCCCAGCAAATCCTTCATCTCTTCTTTAGATTTCTCCACAACAGAATCACTATATTTGCGTGCTTCTACCAGCACCTCATCGATTGACCCCTGACCCTTCTCCACAACCTTCTCCGGTACATTCTTCACAATAAAAATCTTTTTCAACTTCCCTTTACCTTTCTCTACACAGGAATCCTCATCTCCTGACCCCCGACCCTTCTCAACGGCCTTTTCCGCAACATTATTCAAAATTACAATCTTCTTTACCTTCGGTTTATCTTTATCTAAAGCAACATCAATGTCCTTAGGTGCTTCCACTAGCACTTAGTCACCTGAACCCAACACGTTCTTTCCCCTGGCATCTCTTCCACCTTTCCTTTATCTTTCTGTACAATAGAATCAACATTCTTATGTTCTTCAACCGGCACCTTGTTGCTTGACTCAACAACCTTTTCTCAATCGTCTTCGTGCCCGACACCTTCTTCACCTTCTCTAAAACCTTTTCAACAAAATCACTATCTGAAACTGCGACATATACTCCCGTACCTCCAGCAACAGGTCTTTTTGCTTTCAATCTATTAACATTTAACATTAACTGGTCCTCACGAACTGATGAGAGTCAGGTTGTCTTATGCACGTCAACAGACATTTTCTTCGGTTTTGGTGGATATGACGATCTCTTTGCTCTCTGTTTTTTCATTTACTAATAGAAAAACAAAGAAACACAAAAAAAAATATCAAGAATATAACACATAAAATTATAAGACCACGTGTAATAACTTAGATTTGTTTTGTAATACTTTAAATGTATTTTATAATACATAATGTGAAACAGGAAAAGTTCAAAATACCAAACAAAAATATAATACTTTAAGCTTATTATTTGATACTTTAGATGTGTTGTGTGATACATTTAACATGTTTTGTGATACTTTCAAAAAAAAACCTAAATATAGTTTCAAAAATCATTTAAGACAACTGAGACGTCCACCGAG
>BMAC01000200.1:1105637-1118390 GCA_014905375.1 Phtheirospermum japonicum
TATATAATATATATATATTACATAAAAAATGATATAAATATAAATATTATATTAAAAAGAAAAAAACAATATAGCGCAGCAATAGTGCAGCGCCAGAAATAGCGCTGCAGTGTACATATTCATCAAAATAGCGCAGTATTTAGCGCATTGCTGGAGTTGGTTTCCAGCGTTATTTTAGCGTCCAGCGCTATTCCAGCGCACTGCTGGAGATGCTCTAATAAGGTTTTGCATTATTATTAAACTCCAATTATCCTTTTAAATTATAAATACAATGTTACAGAATATTCCGGCTATCCCTCTTGATGGTGCAAATCGTAAAAAAGAAACAAATGCCATCAGGTATTTTGAAACATAACTCTTTTTTATTTTTTTTGAATTACGCTAAACGTAGGGATTAGTGTTTGTAACTGACCCAATTATTTTCTCCCCTTTTTATGTGATTTTTCTATGTGTAAAGTTTGCCTCCATTTTTGCCAGGTAAGAAAATCACAACAATTAAATATATTTTCCTTTTACCTTTCTTTTTTTTGGTTTTGTCGAGTGAGCATCATCACGATCTGATATATCTTTTGTTTTATCGAGAAGCGGCTGCTTTGGTGGCTCTCCAATTTCAAAATTATTTGTTGCACCTCGCTGATGAGAAACCCCAATCTTTTCCAAAATTCTTATTATTTTCTTTTTTTTCCCTGATTTATTTGTGGGTTTCAAACCAATTCTTAATTACAGAGTTTACTTGAAAATAATGGGTGTTGATTGTATGGAGTGCAGAAAATGATTGAAGATCTACTCTTGGGGGGTCGGTTAAATGGCGGAGTCGTCTACTATCCAGTTTTTTTTTTTAGTTTCCAGGCATTGTCATCTCTGTTCTTAACTTCTCATGTTCAATATATTCTAAATTCAATTTTGTAGTTAATTCTTTTAGACCAATAGCAATCATATAAGTTAGATATATATTGTGAACCCAATAATTCTAAGTTTATTAAGTATATATTCTTTAACATCTGCATCACTATCACAAACAAAACAAACACCGGATAGAAATAAAACTACAAACCCACACTATTTCTGATTCTGAGAATTTAACCCCACTGCCTCTAAAAATAGAGTTTACACTTTATTCAAATTTTCATTATTTACATAGTAATCATATTGAGGTATTTTTTCAACAAACATTATGAATTTTCTATAATGAATTATTTACAACATATGTCTACGATTTGAAATTAAAAGACCCAACTTTTTTTCCCCTTTGGGTGATATTCCTTAAATATCTTTCAAATAGAGAATTGCCCTTTCTTTAACATGTAATAAAAGGTTGGACAACACAGAATATATATATATATATATATGTGTGTGTGTGTGTGTGTGTGTGTGTGTGTGTGTGTGTGTTTGTGTGTGTGTAGCTCTACTGGACAACTTAGTCAAGGAAGCCATGCCTCTCAATCAAACTTCTCACTCTCTCTCTCTCAATTTTGCCTATTAATAAGTGAGAGGAAGTTTTTGACTGTAGATACCCCTCCATCCGACACATGACGGGATTATTTATATATACTAACATGTCCTTCTCTTGTAAATTAACTTGTATAGAGTTTTATTAGTGTTTTCATTGGTTTGGCCGCTTTCTTCCGTCATCTCTCTCTACTTTTTTCTGCTTACTGTCTCAAAATAGCGACAACTTTAGAATTCAGATGGTGCCTTTAGATGTTCAGAAAATTCAATCAATCGGTGATTAAGACTTGGGTTTTCAGATAATGAATTATATGTTTTTTAGTTTTCAATATCTTAAATCACTCAATCCCTAGCCCACCCTTCGTCACGTGCCTCCCTATCTGCTCTTCAAGTAATTCTGGGTTAGTCCTAAAAAACAAATAATCGATTGAATGACTCCAAGTTTAGTGCCAATCTAATTAAAATCATAATCATCACTGATCTATAAATCAATATATGGTAAGCTTATACTATTTTTATATTTAATAGATTCTTGAAATGTAGGATCTCATTGAGAGAATCGCTTTTGAATCTGATGTCGTTGAGCTTCGTACCATTAATTGGAGTTGCTTTTTTTTTCCCCCAACTTTTCACATTGAACAAGATCTTGATTTAAAAGTTGTTTGCGGATCGCTGGCTAGCCTTTTCAGTCTTTTATCTACTCTGAATAGATATAAGACATTAGTAGTGATATATAAAACATTAGTGGTGATATTTAAGTTATCTTAGGTCAGCTATTATCTGATACTGCTGTGTTTGAAATAACCACATTCTTTTTTAAATTCTAGATAGCTACTCCGTAGGATCCCTTTTTTCTCCATTTGTTTAGTGTGTTTGAGAGAGATGGAGAGATTCTGCTGCCATATATTCCATTTAGGAAAATTTTATTTTACTAGAAGAGAATATACTATCCTTTTTTCTCCACTTATTCGGTGTGTGTTTGAGAGAGAGAGAGATTATGTTTCCATGTATGCCATTTTGGTAAAAATTTGTTTTGTTGTAGGAAAATATACTATTTTTGTATTTAATAGCTTCTCCGAAATGAAGGATCTCGCTGAGAGAATAGCTTTGAATCTGATGTCGTTGAAAATTAATTGGAGGTACATTCTTTTTTCTTTTCTTTTTTTTTTTTTGAAATTTGGATTCCTTTGTGCTCAATTAATTGTTTTTAGCAGGTGCTGTGAAATTTGGATATACTGTAAGTTTTTTAATTTCTCAATGTAATTTGGTTTATTGATGTTATCGTGATGATAATTGAATCAAATTTAGGTAATGATGTGCACAATTAATTGTTTGATAATTGTAATTTAATCTGGAGAGTCGAAAATGGATTTCCCAGTTTGTTGATACCCAATGGCCAAGGCATTTGTGGGTAACACGTGTCTTTTCTTGCTTCGTTCAACTCTCCCAGAGTTATATTGATGGTGAGTTATACGTTTTTACTTTTATATTTTGTTTCTAATTAATAAATACAGTACTTTTGAGGGAAAAACACAATTAGTGTGCCTTCGTCAATAAGTTATTGATGAGGGTAATTTAGATATTCTTTAGGCGTATGTAATTATGGAACTGTGTAACTGGTACCCTATATAAGTTATTCTCCGCCTCTCTTTTGTCTCGTACCATTTTTGCTTTACTTTTACACTTTTCTTCTTCTACTTTTACACGTTATCAGCACGAATCAGCTCTCTCTACTCTCTCAGGAAAAGCAAAGAATGATGAAGGAACTCACAAAGGAATTCTTGAACAGTCTATTTCTCTCAAAACGAATCATATCTATATTGCAAGGTATTTTCAATATGCACTCAGATTATATATGATTATATTTGTTGAAAAAAAAAGTAGGAGAGATTTTTTTTAATTATTGTGCTTTTACGTTAATTACAATTGTATATATCTCCTATGTTGCCTTTATTGTAATTTTATATTTGTAATCTTATATATATCTGGTTGGGCAACTTAATTTTATGTATTTTTTTTTTCGAAATTGTTAGTTTGCAATTCATGCAAGTTTATTTGGGTTCTGGCCGTAAATCTGTCAAGTTTATAATATATATATATATATATATATATATATATATATATATATATATATATATATATATATATATTGTTTGGGTCTGTTTATATATATCTGTTCATATATATCCACGTATGTGTAGATATCTGTTCAATTCCAGTATATATATCTGTCAATATATATATATTCTGTCAATTCCACGTATATGTTCTGTCAATATATCTGTTTTGTAGAGTATATATATATACTAGTTTAATACCCTTGTATTACACGTGGTTTATCAAAAGATAAATATAAAAAATATTTGCGATAATTACAAATTTTTATGTAAAATAAGAAATTCAAATGATGTATCTTAACTCTTGCATGTCTAATTTATTTATTAATTATTATAATTATTAAGTCTTTATTTTCATGCTTAGATTCAACTCATTAATAATTTATTTACTTACTTATAAAAATTCAAAAGAAGTCACATTCTAAACCCGTGCCTAATCTCTACTTATTAATTATTATTACGTTATTTTGTATTTTAATGTTTAGATTAGATTCGTTAATAATATTACTTACATACTTTGAAAACATAAACGGTTGTCATACTCTCAACTCCTGTCGCATTGTATCGATGTCTAATCAATATTTAATAATAACGGGGAAACTCGCATAAGATTGAGTTTGAAAAAATGTAAAATATACAACATCCGCGTGTTACATGTGAATATGTGATATAAAATATTAAATTTATAAGACACTGATAGTTTTATTGAAAAAATATCGTGCATCTAACTTGTAGTATATTTAATATTATTTTATTTTATTTTTTCCTGCGTAAGATACTAATTTGTTCGATGCATTATATTTGAATTAGATAAAAAAAAATTAGAATATAAATGTAAAATATACAACACCCGCGTGTTACATGTAAATATGTGATATAAAATATTAAATTTATACGACACTGATAATTCTATTGAAAAAATATCGTCATCTAACTTGTAGTATATGTAATATTATTTTAATTTCTTTTTTTTTCTGCGTAAGATACTAATTTGTTCGCGCAGATATATAATATATATGTATCAATGCATTATATTTGAATTAGATAAAAAGATTTAAAATATATTTAATATTTATTTTTCTAGGCATAATAATTTATTATTAGTATTAGCATTAGTATTACGTTATCTTTTTTGTTTCACTTTGTTTTTATTTTTTATTTGGTGTAACAATAGTTTTTCATATATATTTTTAATATTATTTTCAATTTATTATATTGGGATTAGATAAAAAAAACCTTAAGTTTATATTTTTATACTTAATGCCCTTTTGTAATAACTTTATATAACTCATATTTTTCTTATATAAATATTTAAAATTATAATAAAACTATTCCAACTTTTATTGCAAATAAAAATTAATTCAACTTATATATGTTTTTTCTAAATAGATATAAATTTTTTATATTTTTATATTAGAAGAATAAAAATAAGATATTGAATTGGACAAAATATGTTAAAGAAAGTATTATAGTAGGTAAGATGTAATAAAAGAAAAATATTGAATTAGGCAAAATATAATATTAGGAAAGTATTAAAGTAGGTAAATATATAAAAAGGAAAAATATTAAATTAGGTTAATATTAGGCTCGGATGACACCGTAGCACCAAATTTTTTTCCAAAGTTAACAAAGTTTGGGAAGCAGACACATAGGATAAGAGAATTTTGCATTAATATATAAGGGATATATATATATATATATATATATTACGTTTTAAAACATGCACTATGTATCTTAAATTGTAGATCTTGAGAATGTGATTAATTTGATATATATCTCATTCAAAACGAATAAAATTTGAAAAAGTTATGGTTTGTTGAAGATTTGAGTTTCATTTCAAAATTTTGAATTTGCAGTTTATAGACGAAATTTGCGATGCCTTTTGTATATAATCGTAGTGTTTTTTTTCTTAATCTATTGTGCTTTCTAAAAAATAATGTAGTGCTCTTTGTAAACGTTGATATATGTCTTAATTAATGCATTTTTTTACATTATTACCATGCTGACATATTATGATCTCAACCATCAAGATTATCTATATATATGTGCTGACATGTCATGATCTCAACCATCAAGATTATCTATATATATGTTCGGCGTATGTGTTCTGTTGATATATGTCTTAATTAATGTATTTTTTTACATTATTACCATGCTGACATGTCATGATCTTAACCATTAAGATTATCTGTATATATGATGCTGACATGTCATGATCTCAACCATCAAGATTATCTATATAACAGATATATTGACAGAACACATACGCGCAGAACAGATATATATCAACAAATATCTCCAACCTTGTTTTATAAGATGGTTGAACCCACTCGTTTCGAATTTGAAATATTAGACTCAGAAGGAATTGAGTACTATCGTTGGGTTTCTGATGTGGAAACTACTTTCATGGGAAAGGACTTTACATCCACGATCATACCATCCACCGATCCAACAGGCAAAGAACCGTCTGATAAAATTAAAGTAAATGCCCTAATGTTTTTGCGGCGTTATATTGACCCAAGCTTACGCTGGGAGTACCTTCAGTTGAAGACACCCAAAGAACTATGGGATGCCCTCAAGGGTCGTTTTGGAAACATACATGACACTTTGCTTCCAGAATTAACCTTTTCGTGAAATGAAATCCGCTTACTTGACTATAAAAGGGTCAATGACTTCAACAAGGACATGATGCGCTTAAAACACTACCAAAAAAAAAAAAGCAATTTCCAAGGGATTTTTCCCTCAGTTTTAAGGGAAAATCCCTCGGTTTTGGGCAAACCGAGGGAAAATTTCCCTCAGAAAAATACTCCTCGAAATTTTATTTCGACGGGATATTTCCCTCGAAAATATGAAATCTAGGGATATTTTCCCTCGGAAACATCTCCGTGCAATCCCTCGGAATTCCGAGGGAAATTCGAGAGAGGGAATATTTTCCTCAGAAATATCAATATTCCAAAGGATTTGTTTTCCCTCGGAAATAGCAAAAATCCGAGGGAATATTTTTCCCTCGGAAAACCGAGGGATTTGTTGTCCCTCGGATTTTTGCTATTTCCGAGGAATTTCGAGGGAATATCCCCTCGTTTTATTTTTTTTATATTTTTTTTACGTTTCCGAGGGATTACCGAGGGATTTTTCTCTCGATTTTTTTTTTATTAATTTTTAATTTTAATTCCTGTTCAATTATTAAAATTCCCAAAAATCTGAAAAAAGTAATTAAAGAAAAGATAAATAAATAAACCAAATATTATAAAAAATATTTGAAAATTTAAGAATAATTACATGCGTTCGATCGACACAGTAACAAAGTTTTTATGAACCGTAAAAATGTTCTATGGATGAGGAGGGGGGTACTGCTGATGGGGAGGGGGGTACTGCTGGTGCTGATGGGGATGGGGCAACTGCTGCTAGAAACGAGCATACATCTCAGCTATCTGGGCATCCATCCGCGCCTGAAATTCCTCCTGCTGCCGGCGCTCCTCCGCACGTTGTCGCCTTTCCTCGGCTGCCTCCTCCGCAAGTTGTCTCCTTTCCTCGTCTGCTTGCTGCTGCAACGCCTCGACCTGCGCCCTCTGAGCCTCGACCTGCGCCTCGAGCTCTCTGACGTGGCTCATATCAGCCTGGGAGGAGGTGGAAGAGCGGCCATTGCATAAACCCTTCATAGCAACCACCATTTTCCCAAGCCCGCCGGTGCCGTAATGCCGTCCTTTTCTCTCCCCGACGAAGCCGAGGAAAACCAGGTCCTTGTCAACCTCGCTACTCCCCTCCTGGGAAGAAGACGCACGTTCCTGTTCCTGGGTCAGATGTCGCTCGTACTCCTCCTGAAATACAACTCGTTATTACAATTCTACGTTAAAATAAAAGAATAAGTTAAAAATAAGAAAGAGACTCACATTAATAAGACTAGATCTCGTATCGATAAACGCGCCGTCTTTCTTCTGGTGCGTACGTTTAAAAAGATCGTAGCACGTAGCTGGCGCACCCGTCTCCCACTCCTGTATTCAAATAGAATTTTCAAATAACTAACATTAGAATTAAACAAATATATATAATATTATCATATTCTAAAATCACTTACTATATCCAAAACTTGGTCGATAGTAGATCTAGCACCCCCCCGTGTGCTTCGACATCCCAGTCCCCGGCCCAGCAGGCTCGCTCCTCCTGTTCTTGCTGCACTGCTCGGACTTGGCCTTGTTCTCGGGCTTATCTCACTCAACCTTCCAAGCGCTAGTTGAAATGGATGATATATAAGATACGATATAATTTATATGCTATAAATAAAAAATTCTAATTTAATAAGAAAACACATAACAAAATCGTTTACCTATAGACCTCCTCGATCAGGCACTCCGGACGACCACCACCATGGGAGGCAATATGCTACTTATACTCGTTAAGCTTCTTCCCATAAAGGTCCCCGATCATCGAAAAAAATACCTTCCGTATGTCTTTCTCACTATACTCCTCCGGGTCCCAATAACAAGCCTCCTGCAAAATAAAACAATAATTACAATTCAATTGAAACATATGATTGTGTTTTTACGGTAAATACTAACAAGTTTGGACACAAAATAATAATTACCTTAAACATCTCCCACCAGAACGTCTTAGTCTCCTTATGGACCGCCTTATAGCACCACCCGGCGGGATGGAGATCCCTCTCAAAGATCACACGGAGTATAGTGGACACCCTCCCCCCTGTGCTGTGCAGCCTGTATTCAATTGTGTTTTTATTTTTTTACGAATAAAATTTAATCATAATGATAATTATAATTTTAAAATCATTGATTTACTTACTTCATCCCTGCAATATAAACCTGAGTCATACCCCTCTGCGGTGCGACCGACTATCATCGGGTCCGTGATGTACCCGCGTCGGACGGGGTCTGTGATGGTGTATGCGATGTCGGCGTTTGTGTCGGGGTCTACGCAAGTACAAAAGGTTCATATCGATTGAACCTACGCTTATGATTGATA
This sequence comes from Phtheirospermum japonicum, assembly GCA_014905375.1. Lineage (NCBI taxonomy): Eukaryota > Viridiplantae > Streptophyta > Magnoliopsida > Lamiales > Orobanchaceae > Phtheirospermum > Phtheirospermum japonicum. The sequence continues at coordinate 1,114,181 of BMAC01000200.1, forward strand.
TCGACAATCTTATAATTTGGATGGACTTTTGTGCCTGCACTTGTTGGATCGAACCATTCGCAATTGAACAATGGTGTGTTTTTCTTCATTCGGTTGGTGTATTCGAGCTGCACAATTTCTATGAGACGACCGTAATAATCATATTCGGTGGCCCCAATAGTTGACTTTTTAATACATACTCCACTGCTCGATGTTGCTTTGTTAGATCCGTGTTCCAATGTGTGAAATCTATAACCATTTATCTTACATCCGGTATACGTTTTCACACATCTTGATGGACCCTCAGCTAGACTCCTAATGTTCTCGTCGATCACATTGTTCGAACGATCTCTAGCCTATGACATTGACAAATTATTTTTAATTTTGGAAATATATTATATAAATAGATAACATAATTATATGATATGCATCTCGGTATCGAATGTCTTACATAATGTTTGAACCAATTGGCAACTTCATTTTCCAATTGTTCGTTGATCCGATCTTCATTAATGTTTGGGTGGAGACGTTGAATGCTCTTCGTGTAACTACTACATATAACATTACACAATTCAGGAAAAAAGTATTAGTACATTTATATATATGTATAAATTGACATTATAAATTGGAATGAGTATTCATACCTAACATATTGTTTGACCTCCACACAATTTAGCAATACGTAGATCCTTGCGGCGTTTTATTCTTTTTCGCTTAGAAATCTTTTTCCCTTTGCACCAAACGTTTCTCCACATTTTTTAAACACTGAGGGAATTTCATCACCATCATCGACACAATTCCGACCGTCGTCATTTCTAGGCATATTTGTTCTTTTAGTTGCAACGTGATCTTCAAAATAGTACGAACTAAAATTTGAAGCCTCGTCGACCAGATATGCATTTGCTATCGACCCTTCGACACTCGCCTTATTTTTCACGCTGTTCTTTAGTTTGCCAAGATACCTCTCGAACGAGTACATCCATCTATACTGTACTGGGCCAGCAATTCTCGCTTCATACGCAAGATGAACGGGCATATGATCCATCGAGTCAAATAAACTTGGAGGGAAGATCAGTTCCATTTGGCACAGTATTAACGGAATGTCACGCTCAAGTCGACTCATATCTTCGGTGCGAATGACTGTTGATGTGAGATCTTTGAAAAACAAACTCAATTCGGTTAGAGCCTTCCACACGTTCGGAGGAAGCAGCTCACGAAAGGCTATTGGTATCAACCTCTGAATGAATACATGACAATCATGACTCTTCATCCCGATCAGACGAGATTTCTTATTGTCGACGCAACGCCCCAAATTTGATGCGTACCCATCTGGAAATCGAAGAGATTTCACCCAATCGCAAACGACAGCTTTCGACGGCTTGTCAAGTGTGTAACAGGCTTTAGGACACTTTCCTGACCCATCTGGCGCCAACTCTGGGCAATTACAATACTCATTCAACTCTTTCCCAGATTTATGCGTGTCCTTGGTCTTCCCTTTGATATTCATCACCGTATTGAAAATATTGTCAAACACATTCTTTTCGATGTGCATAACATCTAAATTCTGACGAATTAGATTTGTCCTCCAATATGGAAGATCACAGAAAATGCTTCGTTTTCTCCAACCAGACGTTCGGGATATTTGCGCGTTAACTCATGCTGCATCCAGTTCAGTGACTTTCAGAAGCCCCAATCTTTCTATTTCTGCCAAAATTTCTATCCCTGAGCGCACTTCTGGCGGTGGAGTCTCGACAGATCTTATTTTTTTAAATCGTCGTTTATCTTTTCAAAAATGGTGATCATGCTCAAGGAATTTTCGGTGATTGTCGAACCACGATTGCTTCCCACTGCACTTAAGAGTGAAGGCGTCCGACCGTTTCATACAGTAAGGACAAGCTTTTTGGCCGGCCGTACTCTATCCGGACAACATAGAATATGCAGAAAAATCGCTGATTGTCCACATAAGGGCTGCTCGCAATTGAAAATTTTGTTTCTTAGATATATCGTACGAGGGAGCCCCAACCGTCCACAACTGATTCAATTCATGGATTAGGGGTTGCAGAAACACATCAAGTTTGTCTTTTGGATTCTTTGGCCCTGGTACAAGAACGCTCAGGAACATGAACTGTTCTTTCATGCACATCCAAGGAAGCAAGTTGTAGGGTGTGACTATGACGGGCCACGATGAGTATTGTGCTCCAAAGCTTCCAAATGGTTGAAAACCATCTGTACAAAGACCCAATCTCACGTTTCGACTTTCAGCCGCAAAGCTTGGATTAATGTCGTTGAAATATTTCCAAGCTTCTGAGTCAGATGGGTGGCGCATAACATTGTCTTCAACATCGTGTTCAGCATGCCATCTCATATCTTTCGCTGTGCCATTAGATGCGTACAAACTCTGCAGACGAGGCATTAATGGAAAATAGTACATCTTCTTGTACGCGACACGAGCCTTCTGTCTTTTTGTTTTTCCATGAGGAACAGGTTTAAACCGAGGTTCATTGAAAAATTTGCAACTTGTCAAATCAGAATCGTCTCCCCAGTAGATCATACAATTATTCTTGCAACAGTCTATCCTCTCGATAGGTAACCCCATACCCCTTAAAAACTTCTTACTGTTGTAGAAGTTATCGGGTACGAGATTGTCTTTCGGTACAATCTCCTTGATTAATTCACTCAATTGATCATAACACTTTTGAGACATGTGATTATTTGATTTCAAGTTCATAAGACGGGAAACTAATGACAACTGAGTATGTGCTTCGCACTCCGGATACAATGGCTGATTTCCAGCTTTCAACATGTCGTAAGATTTTTGAGCCTCAGCGTTCGGCGACTCTTCCACATCGGCCACCACGTCAAAATCAGGACCAGCTGCATCTTGAACCATATTAATGTACGCGTTTGATGGTTCTTCAGAAGGGATGCAAGAGGGTCCTCCAGCATGAAAATCTTGATGATGTCTAGAGGTGACGAGCCAGGTTTCTCCGTGGTAAATCCATCTATAGTAATTCGGCACGAACCCATGTTTCTCCAGGTGGTACTTAATCTTATCGACGTCCAAGTAGATTCTATTCCTACATCTGCTACAATTACAAGGACATTTCAGTCTCTGTCCGTCCTTGTGAGCGGAATTCACTTGCGTAAATTTAATAAAACTCTCAAGTCCATCCGTGAATTTTGAGGATAAATAGTCGTCTTCGATTCGCTCGTACATCCAACTACGATCGGAACTCATCCTAACATTGCACGATTGTCAGATTTTTGAGTCTTAAGCGTGTTCTAGAAATCCAGAAATATTCCGTTTGTATATCCAACTACAATCATTTACCATCCTAAGATTTTTGAGTGTTAAGCGTGTTATAGAATTAAAGAAGGTGGCAAAATTTCGGCAGCATTTCTAGAAGAATGGGGAATTCGAGTTATAATTGGTAAGGCTTCTATCCCATTCAAGAACGTGACATTTTAGTATAGTATGTATTATCTTAACATATGTATTTTTCTTAAATTCAAAATTTAGGCAGCATCTCCCCCCAGTTCTCGTAGTGCACGTATATTTTAGTACACCCGAGAACAGTTAGAGAGATGCAGAAACCTAAATTTCAAAACTAAAAAAAAAAACATACACATAAGATAACCATACTACAAGTCACATTCTCAAACTGTCCACAAATGGGACAATTCAAAATTTAATATCAAACTCTATATTTGATACTAAATCTCAAACGGGTCTAAGAAATTTTAGAATAATTCGAAACTTAGTTTCAAATTTTTCTATATGATATTAATTCTGAAACAAGTGATTTATACGCAGACGGGCGGCGTTTTCATTCCGAGGGAATTCAATTTTCCTCGGAATGAAACCGAGGATCTAATATTCCCTCGGAATTAAAATATTTTTTTAAAAAATATTTTGTGAACCGAGGGGTATTAATTCCTCAGTTTTCCGAGGGATTACTCCCCTCAGAATGGTTGCCCTAATTAAATCAGCGTGCAAGCGCCGCTGTTCCTATTCTGCGCAGAAAGAAAGAAAAAGAAAGAAGAAGAAAGAAGAGAAAGAAAAATAAAAAGAAATGGAAGTCGTCGCCACCCTCTGTCGCCGCCGTCTACCCTCCATCCACAGCCCTCGCCGCCGTCCACCCTCCGTCCACAGCCCTCGCCGCCGTCCACAGCCTGTCGCGGCCGAACTCCCACAGCAGCTCCGCCCGCCGCTCGAAGGTCCACAGCCGGT
>BMAC01000200.1:1123523-1142991 GCA_014905375.1 Phtheirospermum japonicum
ATCGATCTTTATTAAAATGCAATAGTCATCAAGTACTTTTGATGTAAACTCTCTAGCATTATGAGTTTGGGTGTTTGATAAGGGTGGTGAGTCCTCAATCATATTAAATGTGCTAAAGTTTTGCAAATGCAATATTTTTATGGACAATACGTGCCGAAGCATCGACCAAAACTATAAAATACTTGAATTATCCGCATTTTGAATGGTTATGTCCATATGTATCACCTTGGATTCTTTGTAAGAGTGGAATGTTTTGCTTTGTATCTATAGCATATGAAGGTCTCGATCCTATTTTTTGCTAAAAAGCAGGCTTTGCAAAACGAGTGATGTGCCTTTGAGATAGATATTGAGGCGGAGTGAGATGTAGGTAATGCATCTTGTGCTTCAGAAGTTATTAGCTGCACTTGTGCAGCAGTAGTACCAACATTGGCAGTGCATCGCGTTTATATCCCACTTTATGAGTCACTCGAAAGAAAGGATGTCCGTGTGAGTTTTTCAAAAATACGGATCATCATGTCACGACCAGGATGTCCAAGACGGTCATGCCAAAGCCTATATGAGTTAGTGTCACATAGTTCGTTATTGGTGACGTCATAAGATTCAATAATCCGTATAGTAATGAGGTATAACCCACTAGATTGACTCATTAGTTTCTCTAAGATGTGTTTTCTTCCACATTCATTAGAGGTAATATATATATATATATATATATATATATATATATAATCGATCTTTATTAAAATGCAATAGTCATCAAGTACTTTTGATGTAAACTCTCTAGCATTATGAGTTTGGGTGTTTGATAAGGGTGGTGAGTCCTCAATCATATTAAATGTGCTAAAGTTTTGCAAATGCAATATTTTTATGGACAATACGTGCCGAAGCATCGACCAAAACTATAAAATACTTGAATTATCCGCATTTTGAATGGTTATGTCCATATGTATCACCTTGGATTCTTTGTAAGAGTGGAATGTTTTGCTTTGTATCTATAGCATATGAAGGTCTCGATCCTATTTTTTGCTAAAAAGCAGGCTTTGCAAAACGAGTGATGTGCCTTTGAGATAGATATTGAGGCGGAGTGAGATGTAGGTAATGCATCTTGTGCTTCAGAAGTTATTAGCTGCACTTGTGCAGCAGTAGTACCAACATTGGCAGTGCATCGCGTTTATATCCCACTTTATGAGTCACTCGAAAGAAAGGATGTCCGTGTGAGTTTTTCAAAAATACGGATCATCATGTCACGACCAGGATGTCCAAGACGGTCATGCCAAAGCCTATATGAGTTAGTGTCACATAGTTCGTTATTGGTGACGTCATAAGATTCAATAATCCGTATAGTAATGAGGTATAACCCACTAGATTGACTCATTAGTTTCTCTAAGATGTGTTTTCTTCCACATTCATTAGAGGTAATATATATATATATATATATATATATATATATATAGGCGCACCCCTCCCCGCCCCGGTCGTGAAATGATGGGATTCGTTTCTATTTTTTTACTATTTTTTCTATTTTTTCGAGTTTTTTTCCATTTTTTTATTTAAAATCTAAATAAATAGAAAACAAGTCCTAAACGATCGACGTCCGACCCCCGTGGTCCCACGACGCCGAGACGCACCCCTCCTCCAATATGGAGTAATCACGACGCTACGTCGCTTCGCGTTTCCAACCGAAGGAGTTCATCGATCGATCGTATCTTGTTGTTGGTCGAATCCCACGACATGTGTGGATACGCACGTGCTCGTTGGTATTTTTCGATCGAAATCGGGTTGAAATCACCCCACGTGCCTAAGATGATTTCTCTATAAAATCAGATGGGGTTCTATTATGGATCCCTATAGATGACATGGCGGCCCACATGGAAAAACTCAAGTCCCCTAATCATTTTTTTTTCTTTTCTCTTAATTTTCTTTCCTCATCTCCCTCATAATAAAACTGGACATAAAATCTTTGAAGAAAAAAAAAAGACATTTTTTTTCGGTCTCTTCAAAATTCTGCGCTCTCGAATTAAAACAAATTTCTCACCTATGCACTATGATTAAAGCCTTTGTGTGTTGATATTTGCTTGAATTCTAGAGTGCTGTGATTGAAAGAAAAATTGTGGGTTTGTCATCCTTTGGCTTATGATCAATGTTTCAACGCTTGTAGTTGTACAAACCTTAATAAATTATTCGGGGATTTTGGATATAAATCCTCATCCCTACTTTCATCTTTTGAATCAGACCCCATCTATTTTTTTTTTTTATTCTGCACTCCCCAATGTAAAAATAAATTTAAGTGAGCTCCCCACCCAACTAAAATGCCTAAAAACCCTTCTTATTGTACAAACATAAATCACTTTTATTTTGCTTCATTTTCTTTAAAAGCTTTAATTTTATTTCCAGCGTCCTCAACCATCTTGCCGCCGCCATCGATGACCACCTCTCTGTTGTAAAGAAAAACTCAAAAAAATTATTCCTCTGAATAATATCGTCACCCTCGTTCCGAATCTGAAATCGAATTTCGGGTACAAGCTCTTAATTACTGACAACTTGAGTATAAAGTGCTAAAAACTCATGACTTTGGTCGTCGAATACTCCATCCTTTGGCCACAAAACTTCATCCGGTCACCACCATTGAACTTTCCCCATGTCAATCTACACAAATATTGATTTAGAATTTCAAACCGAATGGATATGAATTGGACTGGAGAGGGACTGTGTGTAATGTGTGTGTGTTATGTGGCGTGAGTTTATGTATGTGTTTCCTTGCCGGGTGTGGCCAGAAGTTGGCCAGCGTAGGTCAAGAAGGTTGTCGGTGGCACAAGTTACAAAGTCGGGCCGACGTCGGGGTTCGTGGCGGTGATAAGGATTGGATGGTGATGGGTTATGGGGTTTTGGGGAGGCCAAAGGAAATTAGATAAACTTTGGGTCCTAACTGAAAATTTTATAAAATCTATTTCAACCTCATATAGGATTTATGAACTGAACCCACTAGTCAAGTACAAATGCACATAAACTAAGTATTAGTTTCATAACAACTAAGTACTTAATACACACGAAGTATTAGATACACATACACTTAATAATAATGAATAAGAAATAAATTTACACCCATCAAGTAAATATGTATATATTCTAAGTATCAATAGCAAAACAACTAAGTACTCAATGCACTCTAAATAGTACTAGATGCTCAAATATTGAGTACTATATGCATAAAGACTAAAAAATAAATGAACATTCATAAAGTACATATCCATATAAACTAAGTATCAAGCGCATAATAATTAAGTACTCAGTACACACGAACAACATATCAGGTGTAAATAAACAGAGTACTAAATGAATAATGAATAAAAAATAAATTCACACTCGTCAAATACATACATATAAATTAAATATCAATTGCATAACAACTAAATATTAAATACACAAGAAATAAGTATCATATGCACCTACATTGAGTATTAAATGCATAACGAATAAAAAAATAAATGCCCATGAATTATAAACTAAATCAGAATTAATGAATTGAATAAATAATTGAATGAACATCAACAGTGCAGACTTCAATATATTTGGAAGCACACTAATATTAGTTCCATATCTACATAGTGCATTGTCATTTCTCTTATTACGAGTTATACCATATTATCCTTAATTTGTCCATGTTTACTTCCCAACATATGAGGTGTGAGATTAATAAATAATTATGTAATTATACCTATTGTATGGAAAATAGTACTTAGTTGGGATAAAGAGATTCAATTGATGTATTATTGCATAAAAAATGTATTTATCAAGTACTAAATGCATAACGTTAAAAAAATAAATGCAACTCATCACATATTAGATGCATATAAACTTAAGTACCAGATGCATATAAACTAAGTATAAGATGCATAACAAATAAGTATTAGATGCAAGTACACTAAGTACTAAATACATAACGAATAAAAGATAAACTCACTCTCCAAGTGCTTGATGAATATAAATTAAGTAACAAATGCATAACAACTAAGTATTCAATACACACGAACTAAGTACCAAATACACATACACTGAGTACTAAAATAAATAATGATTAAAAATAAATGCACACTCATATGAACATTGAATAAGTACAAAATGCATAGAAACTAAGTAGGGTGTTTCTAGCTGCAGTCACCCCGTTGTACCTATCTAATTGTAGTCACACCTTATACACCACTAGATTCTGTTATTATTCAATCTCATCCATCCATTTTGAGTACAACGTGGTACAAAGGGGTGTTTCAGTTGTAGTATGTAGTACTTTTTTAATTTAATAATTAAAAATAATATTATTATATTACCAAAATAACCCTCTAATAATAATAACATTAAAAAGGTAAAATTATATTAAATTATTATTATAAACTTAATTAATTAATAACCTAATCCTTAAACTTTATTTAATTCCAATTTATAATCGATTTATTCAAATTTCTGAACTTGGCATTTATGCAGATTTTTTCTAATTTCTGCACGGTACTGGTGGTTTGTTTCATGTTCCCCATCTTCCACCACTGGACTGCTTATATTACTTGTGCAACTTGTACTCTTAATATCAATTTGTTTATTCTCTTTTACTTAATGAAAAAGAAAAGGGGAAACTGCATTTGGCAGAATCGAACCCGAGTCCTCTAAAAACTTTTGTTTCATACACCTAGTCTATTACCACTACACTGCTTGTATTCTTTGTTTTTATTTTACTTCTTTTAATATCAATTTGTTATCTGCTACTTTTAATTACTCAATTAAAATATTTTCAATGCATCATATGTGATTATATATATATATATATATATATATATATATATATATATATATATATATATATATATATATATATATATATATTCCTGGTGTATAATTTAATCATATATATATGTTTATGCTCGTGATAATGAAAATTCATGAGTAATACAAAATAATATAAATTTATCATGTGATAAAAGTAATTTCACAAAGCATTGAAAGACGTGATATGTGGCCTACGATCTTATAATCTAATTCATGTTCTTGAAAAGAAATTGTAAATCATTACAATTATGTAATTCAAGTATCTCCAGTCTTGTTTTATTACAGATGGTTGAACTCACTCGTCTCGAATTTGAAATATTGGACTCAGAAGGAATTGAGTACCATCGTTGGGTTTCTGATGTGGAAACTACTTTAATGGAAAAGAATTTCATATCCACGATCATACCATCCACCGATCCAACTGACAAAGAACCGTTTGATAAAATTAAAGCCAATGCTCTAATATTTTTGCGGCGTCATATTGACCCAAGCTTACGCTGGAAACTACTTTAATTATTATTATATTAATTAATTAATACTGATAAGAAACTATATAATGCAACACTGGTTGAGAGTATGTCATATTTTGAAATTTTAAAATACGTAACTAATAATTTTTAACGAATTTAATCTAAAATTTGAAATATAAAATAATTTAATAATATTAATTAATAAAAATAAATTAGACACGGGTTTAGAATGTGACATCTTGTGAATGTTTCGTAGTATGTAAATAAAATTATTAATGAATTTAATCCAAATATTAATATAAAAATTATTTGCTAATTGTATTAATTAATAAATAGAATATAAATTTATAAGATACGGTTATAATACATCATTTGAATTTTTTATTTTAAACTTAAAACTTTATAATTATCACAAATATTTTTTATATTTATGTTTTAATAAATCTCGTGTAATACGTGGTTATTAAACTAGTACATTACTAATAGATTGGAAAATATGTATATCTATATATATATATATATATATATATATATATATATATATATATATATATATTTATTAATGCATAATTCTCCTATCATATGTGTCTGCTTCCCACGCTTTGTTAGTATCAAAAACAATTATGGTGCTTCAGTGTCCCAAAACTAATATCTACCTAATTTAATATTTTTTTAATTATATTTTACCTAATTTAATATTTCTCTAATTATTATGTTTTGCCTAATTCAATATTTTATTTTTATTATATGTTGATTAATTCAATATTTTCTTTATCATATTTTGTCTAATTCAATATCTTATTTTTATTCTCATAAAAATAAAAATAAAAATAAGTCATATTTAATTAGATATTGGAAAAAATAAAACTTGGTCTAAGGAAAAAGAGTACAACACACCTATTTTGAGACTCCCCCTAAAGTGTACACCCTTCTCTGATATGTACATCTATCAAGAGAACTTTGAAAGTCTCCACTTCCTCAATTTACGTGATTCTTGAGAAAGTGCATAATTGTTGGTTGTATAATAGTTGTGGTTATATTACTCATATTATCACATTTTCTTCAGTGATAAAGTTCAAGCCACTATCATCAGATATATGAATGATCATAACATTTATTGTAGATACTCACAAACTACTACATGTATAATAATGATCTCTTTACATGGATCGAATGAGTAACCAACATCAACGATACTATTTGGTGTTTCACAGTAGGAAGTAAACTCAACATTCTCTATAGGGATTACAAGACCATCTGCAGTCCCAATTATATTTATGAATGGGAAAAATAAACTCTCGTCAATGGTTTCTTTTAGGTATCAAATTACATATTGATTCCATTCCAGTGACATTGCGCTTTCTTGAATTAAATCAAGATAACAATTTTGAGAAAGTAATATTTGGTCAAGTGTATTGGTAATGGTACAATAATACGCATATTGACACCGCAAAAACATTAGGGCATTGGCTTTAATTTTATTAGATGGTTCTTTGTCTGTTGGATCGGTGGATGGTATGATCGTGGATATGAAATTCTTTTCCATTAAAGTAGTTTCCACATCAAAAACCTACCAATGGTACTCAATTCCTTCTGAGTCCAATATTAAAATTCGGGACGAGTGGGTTCAACCATCTGTAATAAAACAAGACTGTAGATACTTGAATTACGTAATTGTAATGATTTACAATTTTTTTAAGAACATGAATTAGATTATAAGAGCGTATGCCACATATCACGTTTTTCATTTATTTGAGAAATTACTTTTATCACATGACAAGTTTATATTATTTTGTATTAATCATGAATTTTCATTATCAAGAGAATACACATATAAAGAAAAATTAAACAATCCTCTAGAGAATATTAATAAATAAGTAATATCGCAATGTGGTGCATTTCTGAAAACAGTTATTAAAAACAAAAACAGTTTCAAATATTGCAAAGTAGTAAGAGCAGCAGTGTGGTCATAGTTATCAAATGTATTTTTTACCACCTGGTTTCGAAACTGGCCAGGTCCTGTTTTGCCCCCTTTTCTTTTTTTTTTTTAATCATTAAGTAAAAGAAGGTAACAAATATAAATTAAGAGTAAAATTTTGGCAAGAAATACAAGCAGCGCAATGGTGAAAAGGTGTGCAGAAGAACCAATCGACCCAGAGGTCCCAGGTTCAATCCTTATGAAGTCCAGAAAAAAAAAATTTCAACAAAAGACAGCAAGCAGAACATATTCACATAATTCGACAGTAACATATTCACATAGCAGTAGCAGTATACAACCCCAATATATACCTTTCCGCCTTGGCATAAACATCCTTATGAAGTCCAGAAAAAAAAATTTCAACAAAAGACAGCAAGCAGAACATATTCACATAATTCRACAGTAACATATTCACATAGCAGTAGCAGTATACAACCCCAATATATACCTTTCCGCCTTGGCATAAACATCGACAAGAAATATGTAATTTCCAATATTTAAAGGTTCGAGCTTGAATAACTTTTTAACCGCGATCTCGGCTACATCAGGGTTCGCGTGTATAAGACAAGCCCCAAGCAGAGTTCCCCATACACCAGCATCAGGCTCCATAGTCATACTTTTACCGAGATTTAATGCTTCGTCTAACCGTCCCGTTCTTCCCAGAAGATCGACCATGCAATTATAGTGATCCACGCATCGCTTGACACCGTAAGATGACTCCATTTTCTCAAAGAAACTCTTACCTTGATCTACAAACCCAGCATGACTACACGCACCAAGAACGCCGATAAAAGTCACCGAGTTAGGCCCCACGCCCAATCTCACCATCTCCTCGAACAATCCGATAGTCGAATTCCCACGCCCGTGTATTGCAAGACCAATAATCATGGAACTATAGGAATAAACGTTCTTTTCTCTCATGCTCTTGAAAACCTCATACGCATCCTCAACACATTCGCATTTCGAATACATATCAATCAACGCCGAACCCAGATACACGTTGCTTGCGGGGCTAAAACCTGAATTCTCGGCCACATCCCTAACCCAATTGGTGAATTTTTCCGCGCCCAACTGCGCGCACGCGTTGATAGCACCGACCAAGGTCACCTCATCGGCCTTCACGCCCGCATTTTTCATTCTCTCGAAATACTCCAAAGCTCCCTCGGCTTGGTGTTGTGCACAAAACCTGTGACCATGGCTGTCCACGCCACCGTATCCTTCTCGGGCAACTCACAAAATAACTCTCTTGAGGACACCATATCCCCAGATTTCGCATAGGCGCCAATGAGCGAAGTCCAAGAGATCATATCCCTTTCGGGCATTTCGTCGAACACCAATCGTCCGCAATCCAAATACCCGCACTTTAGGTACATATCAATCAAGCTATTTCCTATAAATAAATCGACTCTAAACCCGCCGAACTTCACGCTCTCCACGTGAAGCTGACGACCCAAATTCACGTTCATTTCAGTTGCGGAGGCTTCCAATAACGCGACGTAAGTGAAAGTCACAGGAGTAATACCATCTTTCCTCATGGTATTATACACAATTACAGATTCATTGAACATCCCATCATTCAAATATCCCCTAATCAAGGCCGCGTAAAGAAAAGCATTTGGGTATCTCACCTGGGAGAAAATGGAAACTCCATAAGATCGCATCGAGACATTTAAATTCGACAGCATTCAGATGAGCTTTGATATTATGTAGGATGATTGGTGAAGGCATTTCCGAATTATGTAAGCGTGGGTTCACTCGACTTGGGCGAGGCTTTTGCAGTCTTGGAGGGTGGAAATCAATTGGGACTCCAATTGTATGATTTTTTGAATTTGAAAAAATGGGATGAACGAGATTTTATTTTATTAGTATCGGGGAATTCGGTGGTGGGCTTGGGAATGGGAATTGATGAGACGATGGGTGTAACCAGCTTCTTAGAGAGTAAAACCATTACACATTACAGTGGATTTTTGTGACAATCTTGAAAAAACTGCGAATGGATTTTACGGATGAACTGAATTACGGGTGGATTGAGTAATTGGTTTTATGACTTAGGATTTTAAGAATGATTGGGATTTAGAATTTTCTCACGGGTATTAGGGTTCTTGGCAATTTTAGGATTTGAAGTATTTTACAGCTTAGACTTAATTATGATTTCAGGTTTTAGGATTAATTAGGTATTAATTTAATTTAATTTTGTGATTAGTTATGTTTTATACTTTTGGGTTTAATGATTTATTAGATTTTATGATTTTGGGTATTATGATTAGTTAGGGATTTTTTTTAAAATATATTATAGCTTTTGTGGGTATTCTGTGAATAATAATCTTTTGAAGTGTTTTACAATAAATTAAAAATATTTATTTATTTTTTATAATAAAATAAACATACAAAAGGGCATTCTAGACAATCACAAATTAATATAAATATTTTAACTAATAATATTATAATTGGATATGACACGTGGCATTCATTGGAGGTGTGACTACAATTAGTCAGGTACAACGGGTGACTGTAGCTAGAATCGCCCAACTAAGTATCATATGTACAATAACTAAGTATCATATGCATATATAACAGCTAAGTACCATCATATGGATAATAATTAAGTACCAAATACACATACACCAAGTATTAAATGCATAACAAATAAAAGGCAGTACTTAGGTTCAATACAAAAAGAACTTAGTGTGGACAATAAACTTTATATTATGTAGTATGCTTGTGGTACTTAATCGAAACACAGGAGGTACTTGATTGGAGTAAAAATAGTACTTAGGTTCAATACAAAAAAAGTACTTAGTGCAAACAATAAACCTTATATTGTTCAGTATGCTTGTGTTACTTGGTCGAAATACAAGAGGTACTTGGTTGGAGTAAAAATAGTCACTATAAGAAATCACATTTTTAATGGATTTCCTTTTAACGCATAGAAGTCTGTCATAATACGATAATCAATAGTGACGAGTTTTATTTTTGTCATTGAAAAATATATTTTTACGACAATATTTAATTTTATCATTATTGATCTAGATTTTCGTCACTAATTCTCGTTCATGATGACGATTAAATGAAACTCGTCATATTAATGGAGTTAAAAAGAAATAGGTAGGAGGGAAATATTTCAATGACAAACTTGTACAATGATACTAAATAATATCCTTCTTCTTTTTCACACCAAGTACTTTTATATTGATCTATATAAGGTGGATGACAATGTGCAACTCACAAAAAGAAAATGATAAAGAACCATGTATCTATAAAATCAATAATGTTGTGCTTCAAAATCAAGGTTGTTAAATTCGTTAGGCCCTAGTCGGTTGTCGAACTGCCTAGCGCGCTAAGGCGCACCTAGAATTTATAATTTTATTTATTTTTATCTTTTGCTGATTATTAGCCATCTAGACCACCTAGGCGCCCACTTAGACTAGTGTTTCATGGATTTCATTGGATTCTAAAGGAATTCGATGGAACTATATTATAGAATTATGTGAATTTTAATAAGATTTGTTAATGTATTAGAATTATTATAACTCTTTTCTACAAGAATAATTATCACAATTTAGGAGAATGTACAAATTGCAATAATAATATTTATTGTACAAGATTTCATTAAAAATATGAATTATTGGAAAACAAATATTATGTTACCTATTTTTTAGCAATCTAGACTGCTTAGGCGCCCTCATAACCCAGTCTTTTGGTCGAATCACCTAGGTGCTTAGCCCGATTTTGGACCGCCTAGGGCATCTATCCCGCTTAGGCCGATTTCTTTGCCCAACCGATTTCTTCGACCGATTTTATTCAATTCATTAATCCCAATTATATATATATTCCTCATGCATTTAAAATTTATTCATTATACATTTAGTTCTAAGTATATATGCATTTATTACTCAATTCTCGTATATATAGTAATTAGTTATTATGCACACATCTAATACTCTGCAAGTGTGTATTTAGATTTTTTTCGTGATGTATTTAGTACTCATTGTATGTGCATCTGGTACTTAGTTTGCATGTATTTAATACTTAGTTATTTTGCATCCGATACTTAATTTATATGCATCCAATACTTTGCGAGTGTGCATTTATTTTTTATTCGTTATACATTTAGTACTCAGTGTAAGTACATCCGGTACTTAATTTATGTGAATATAGTACTTAGTTGTTATGAATCTAGCACTAAGTTTATGTGCATCAAATACTTTGCGGGTGCATTTACTTTTTATTTGTTATACATTTAGTACTTACTGTATGTGCATCTAGTACTTAATTTGCGTGTATTAAATACTTAGTTATTATACATTTGATTCTTAGTTTATATGCATCAAATACTTGATGAGTGTGCATTTATTTTTCATTCGTTATGCATTTAGTACTTAATTTATGTGCATATGGTACTTTGTTCGTGTGTATTTAGTATTTTAGTTATTATGCATCTGATACTTAGTTTATATCCATCCAATATCTGGTGAGTGTGCATTTACTATTTATTTGCATTTAGTACTCAGTGTATTTGCACCTGRTACTTTGTTCGCATGTATTTGGTACTTAGTTTTTATGCATCTGGTACTTATACTTGGCGAGTKTGCTTTTATTTTTTATTYTTTATACATACATAATATGCGTGTATTTAATACTTAGTTGTTATAAATCTAGTACTAAGTTTATATGCATTAAATACTTTGCGGGTGTATATATTTTTTGTTTGTTATGCATTTAGTACTCAGTGTATATGCATCTAGTACTTAATTTGCGTGTATTAAATACCTAATTGTTTTGCATCTAGTACTTAGTTTATATGCTTAATATACTTGGCGAATGTGCATTTGTTTTTAATTCGTTATGCATTTAGTACTTAGTGTATGTGCATGTGGTACTTTGTTCGCATGTATTTAGTACTTTAGTTATTATGCATCTAATATTTAGTTTATATCCATCCAATACTTGGTGAGTGTGTATTTATTTTTTATTTGTTATGCATTTAGTACTCGGTGTATGTGCACCTGATACTTTGTCCGCGTGTATTTGGCACTTAGTTGTTATGCATCCGGTACTTATTACTTGGTGAGTGTGCATTTAATTTTTATTCACAATACATTTGGTACTCGACGTATGTACACCTGGTACATAATTCGTTTGTATTTAGTACTTGGTTTGTTGTTGTATCAAATACTTAGTTTATATACATCCAATACTTGTCAGGTACTATGCGTCCATATTTTTCACATTATAAAGATATTATAATGATTATAAAAGTATCATTAATTTATATTAATCCATATCTAACAACATGAAAATGATAAATATTTTTTTATACAATCTGAATTTAAACACTAGTTCACATAAATATATAAAAATTACTATTAAGCAATTATTTTTAATTTATAATATAATTATAAATTTATTAATGTTAAGTACTTTAAACATAAGTACAGTTAGAGTTTATACACAATATTGTCAAAATAAGTCGTGTTTTAGACTTCAAAATAACTCATTTATATTCAAACTTTGTTTGCACGTCTATGAATCCACAATTAATAAACACTAGTGGAAAAAAGTCCATTAGAGGCGGTTTTGAACCGCCTCTTATACGACCGACGCTTAAAGTAAAAAAAATCGGGTGACGGTTCAAACCGCTGCTTAAAAGAGGCGCCGGGTGGCGGTTCTTAGCTCGAAGCGCCGCTTAAAACAGAAACCGGGTGGCGCTTCTTAGTAAGAAGCGTCACCAATAATACTGAGAAATAACATCGGTTCATTAAGAAACTGATGTTGTTGTCCCAGAGAAAATTAACATCGGTTTAAATATAACCCATCTAAAATCATGAATAAATAATTAAAAAAGAATTAAATGTCCATCCTATTCCTATCCTCATCCCAACCTAAAAATACCAAACAATTGCAATTTAATTCATATTTCATGAAAATTAAAATTAAATCAACATCAAATGTTAACAAAAGCATTCAATATATTTGAAGAAATATTTTACATTATAATTTTACAAAAGAAAAAAAAAACACAATTAAGAGCCTTTTCAGCCTATAAATATTCCCAAGTTCACGCTAGCCCAACGAGGAATTCTGTTTCAAAATAAAGAAATATCCAAACGACGCCAGTGCTGTTAAGAGCTCGCCCTTAACATGGCATCAAGGTGGCTCTCCCCTTGTTTAGGATCCCAACCAAGTCTCCTGATAAAGAAATGAAATAACAGCCACAAATTTCATATTTATAAATAAGGGATAACTACGAAATTCCGCCTGAGGTTTGGTTGTCTTAAATGCAAGAGGAAACTGTAACATTTATATAAACGTACATTAACGGCCAAACATGTGTTCATTTCTAAAACCTACGTAAAATTCACTTTTGATTCATTAAAGTACAACATACCTTAGTTTATACTAATCGACTAGAGCAATAGCAACATATTTTCCAGACAAGAGTGATCTGCACTGTAGAAAAGAGCATTTGTGTAATGCATGCAGAAACCACAATTTCCAATATTACAAATAATGACAAGAATAAATGAGAGAACTAATAACAATTAAATCAATTCTCCAGTTTTGGTCAAGATAATGATGAATTCGATTGATGGATTTTACCTCTATATCGATTCCAGCTTCACGAGCTTCCCGGAACAACATATTTACTCTTATTAGATCATTAGGTAATTGGTCCTGCAAAGTAATATCATTAACATTGAAAGTGACTCTAGAAGTGTTCTTTGCCAATCGACAAATAATTAATTAAAAAAAATCCTAAGGTTTGGGCTAATTGAACCTTATAATCAAACGTCAAGGGTTCCTTTAGAAAATTGAAAATAACTCTGTTTTTTTGGTAAATACCCCCAAAATCTGTGTGTGTATGTGTGTGTGTTTTGTAATTATTATCCATGTCAATTAAACATGCAATTAATAACAGACAAAGAAACTTTCATGTAAAACCAACCTATAATTTTAAAGGAAAAGCAAGATGGTAATTGGTAAAATACTAGAAAAAAAAAATTCTACAACATTTAATTTCAACTAAAAATTCATCAAAGCATAACATCTCTGCTTTTTGAGGATATCATTCAGCAGAAAATTGCATATATTTAAGGATAAATAAGGYAAATTGAATTAAATAAAGAACACAGGACACGTTCCACAGATAATTACATCAATCTTATGGGCCACACTGTAATAATAGAAAATACATTCTTCAGAATCCAGTTAGTGTAACTTACAAATACAATTTCTTAAGGAAAATGGAACTTTACCTTATAAAATGCCTCTACACAAAAATCTGGATTTGCTCCTAATGTAACTGTGCAGTATGTAAATCTTACAGCAAACTTTTGCAGTAAATATGCCAAATCAACTGTCCAAATACTGAAACACAAAGAGCATAATTGGCTTTAGAACAATATTCACACCAAACATTTAGCAAATAATATAATATCCGAGATTTTTCTTTTCCCCTAAATATCAAAATTTCAACATATGCCAATATTACCTCTTGAGTTTCCACTAATGTATCTTACAAAAGGATAGGTTGGAAAAGAACAGATAAAAGGCAAAAAACCAAAATGTAATAAATAATTATTAAACTTGATTTCATTAAGACATAACTAAGAGCTATGCTAAGTGCACTTTTAAGGTTTCTTGAAAGAAAACAACCTTGTAGTACAACAAAGCTCCCCCAATTCTTGAATATTACAATCATAAACACCAAGCGCTCTCACAAACACCAGTGCTGTTAAGAGCTCGCCCTTAACATGGCATCAAGAGGGTAAACTGTAATACATAAGGAAACCTCAAGGTTTTTTTTTCTAATATTCAAAAACCACAGGAGTTATTTGTAATTATCTCTTAAAAATTAATAAAATCAACAAACCTTAGGTAACTTCCCTCCTAATCAAGTGAACTTTGAAGGATTTTTCAGATACTCRACGACCTCCACAAGCTCTTGTTTAGCATCATCGCAACCTTTGACATCTTTAAATATYTTAACATTCTGCATAATACGATCCAAAAGTTATTTTGTGTTAATTCAGCACAATGKGATTGTTCATAAGAGATACATCATTATTTATGAAAAAACAAAAACGATTTACCTTCTCTCGAATTATTTCCATGTTCAACTCTCTTGACGCATAAGAACTCAAACTAATTCCGGGAGTTCCAATCACACCTAAGCCACCCATATATTTCCGAAGTGCAACTCTACTATATATATAATTTAAAAAAAAAACACTCGATGAGCTAAAATATTGGACTCAACAACTACTGACGAGCCACATTGAGAAAATGCCTTACCACAGCAAACATAAAGTAATAGTGAGCAAGATTGAGAATAGGACTTCCCGTGCATAACGTGGCCTGTTTTTTGTTTTTCGGTAGACCACCTACAAATTCCTAAGAAGGTTCTAAGAGTCAAGAATGTTCGTAAAAGTACGTCATAAAATTAAAAGTTGATTAGCACCAGTGTTCTTGATCCGGGATCCCTTTATTTTCGTGAAGTCTCTTTCTCTCTTACCTGAACAACATGYAATGGCTTTTGGAGAAATGCACCAGGGAATACAAAAGGCTCATCCCTGTTATCCGATGCACGTTGATTTAACTCTTCCAACTACACAAAAATTAGAAAGGAAAAAAATAAACTAACACTTTATCCAGATTTTATTTGCTATAAGCACTTATGATCAATTAACCAAAAACTGAAAAATATTTCCATATATAACAAGCGAAAAAAACAAGAATCCATTGGTAAAACTTATTCATTATTAAGAACTACTCAATTGAGATTCTAGCAGATTTCTTGCTCCTATGGAACACCAAATATGCCAACATTGTTTCACATTGACAGGTAAGTTGCAGCTACATCAACAGTGCTACATACATTTAAGAATCTCTCTCTCCCAATCACCACCCTCTTCAAACAAGCTGTAATATTGCAAGTGAGGATTAAAATTCAGCCAAAGAAACATAAGCATGAAAAAAATCAACACGAGGAATACCATATTGCCATAAGTCACATTCTTCAGTAGCTAATAACTTTCTCAATTTATAAATACATAAATCTCACAATACATGTCGTTCTGGATTTTCACGACGAACCTGTAAAATTTGAAATGATTTCGAGTAAAACATATCACCGTCTCAATTCCAAAATGAAATGGTATCTAAAAGATAGGATAGGAGGAGGGTTCATGTATCAGTGCTTTAATTAAGAAAACAAAAATGCTACACAAATTCGAAGCAACCTACTCAGCCCCATGTTCTCAGCTATGTTCCCAAAACGCAGTACAGAGCACTGGGCGGATATGTCATGCGATTAATATTCACAAATTATTTCAGATATTTACAATTACTCCAAAATTGATGCTTAAATTGAATCTCACAAAACAAACACGCGCCCACACACATATATATAACACATTATATTTTCCAAATATTGTTGTGAATTGAGAAAAGTATGTTTATTTGTCAAGTTTTATTTGTGGGATTCAGTTTAACCATTAAGCGGGGAGTAATTGTATATAGAACAATATTAAACGTGAGTAATTGAAAAAAAAATTAAGAAGAAAATATTATTTTATAAATACACACACGGTGAGAAACAATACAAATGTAAATGGAACAAGTAATGTAGTTCAGAAAGAAGATTTTCAAAACTTGAAGTGAACTATTTGTATCTCATACTTTTAAATATTTATTTTAGTATTAATAAATAGTAATTTTTTTACAAATTACATGACACGTTTCCACACTATATATTTGAAGTGACTCGTTTGTCTTTGGAGTTTTCTTTGTGTTTCTTAAGTATTTTAACACAATCATGTGTTATACGAGATTTATTAAAAGATAAATATAAAAAGTATTTGTGATAATTGCAGAGTTTTAAATCAAAAATGTCTCAACTCATGTCTTGTATCTATGTCTAATCACTATATATTAATCACTGTTATTATCATTTTATATTTTAATGTTTAGATTAAACTCGCTAATAGTTTTATTTACATAAATATTTAAAGGATGTCACATTTTAACCTGTGTAGTCTCTATTAATTACTTGTTATTGTTAAATAATTCTATATTTTGATGTTTAGATTAAGTTAATTACTACTTAGAAATATTCAAAAGATGTCAAACTCTCAACACGTGTCGTATTTTACCAGTGTCTAATCAATATTTATTAATAATTATTATTATATAATTTTATGTTTAAATTTAATTCGTTAATAATATTTAGTTACATTCTTAAATTATTGCAAATACCTCGTAGGATATTTGAAATACTAAAAATAAAATTAATTTAAATTTTATTATAAATAAAATTATTTATATTATTTTCATAATTAATGTAATTAACATTATCTCATATTTAAATATTATTTTAATTAATTTAGATTTTTTTTAATTATATATGACTTATTTATATTTTTATATTGGAATATGAAAACTATTAGATCAGTTAAAATGTAATGACATGGAAATATTGAATTATGTAAATATTAATTAGCAACACATAGATTAGGATAATTATTATATATAGGACAATAAATTTAAAGGACAATAAATTTAAAGGACAATTAATCCAACTCATAAACCAAATTTAGTAAAGGACAATAAATTTAAAAAAACATTGCCAAGAAATATATAGTGAATGGTAAAGTAGTAAAGACAACCGATCATGATTGCACTCCACAACATGATTACACTCCCTGAAGGGCAGAATCTCTGTACGTACATATAGACGGGTGAGATTTTTGAAGATTTATAGGGGTATATTTAAGGTAAAGTATACACATTCCAAAAGATGAGGTCAAAACACCATGGATAAATAAAAAAATGAAATTTCGTTTAAAAAGCCAATGTCAAGAGATAGAGGAAGAGACCGGAGTAGAATCCATTAAAACAAAAGTAGCAGTTATTTTTCAAAAAGTAGTTGTGATATACAAGTATCAATCGGTGAATAAATACAAAACTAATACATTGTGTTAATTATAAATAATTGTTATTTTCAAAAAGTCTGTTAAGACAAAATGTTCAATGTCATAATACTTATCGGCGGAGAGTCAAGAAAAATAAAAAAACATGAAAAGATGGTACTGGCAAAATCTAAGCATAATTGTAATAAAAAAAAAAAAGAAAAGATCGTAATAACCAAATCTAGCATGACTGTAATATAATTGTAATATAAAAAATAAGAAAAGATCGTAATAACCAAATCTAGCATGACTGTAATATTCGGGACATTCACACGATATTTAAGAAGTTTTTAAATAAAATGAAAAACAAGCTTCGTTCCTCTATATATCAACAGTATAGGCATATCCATTATTAACCATCCAAATTTGCATATTCATTATTCAACCATAGGATGATTGAATAATGGATATGCCTATACTGTTATATATATAGAGAGCAACAAGCTTGTTTTTCATTTTATTTAAAAACTTCTTAAATATCATGTGAAATTTAATATTACAGTCAGATTTGGCTATTACGATCTTTTCTTTTTTTTTTATTATAGTTATGCTAGATTTGCCTAGTACCATTTTTCTTGTTTTTTTTGTATTTTTCTTGACTCTCGCCAATAAGTATTATGACATTGACATTTTGTTTTAATAGACTTTTTGAAAAATAACAATTATTTATAATTAACACAACGTATATTATCGCTGATTGATTTCAAGTTATGTGCATAATTACATTTGTTTTTTTTACCGCTAATTGATTTCAAGTTATGTGCATAATTTCATTTGTTGTGTAATAATATTTAATTTTTGATATTTTTACAAGATTAAATTGAAGAACATTTTTGCATGCAGCAAGATTAGTTTTTTGATTTCAAGTTATGTGGCATAATTTCATTTGTTGTGTAATAATATTTAATTTTTGATATTTTTACAAGACTAAATTGAAGAACATTTTTGCATGCAGCAAGATTAGTTTTGTATTTATTCTTGTATATCACAACTATATTTTGTTTGAAGATGAACATATTTTGCATTTATTTTATCTTTTAAGTATGGATACATTTCACGTATTGCTTTGGTCAAGAATAAATAAATAGAAAATACTTTTAAAAAAGCTCTTACTTTATACTTGTCTTTTAAACATGTTGCGCAGGCCTACGATCGTGAAAACCCCTCCCTCTTGGTAACGTATCGATGCCTTGTACAGGTCGAAATCGATTTAAATAATTTTTATCCATTACTTAATA